>JANHFF010000549.1:282500-317500 GCA_024542945.1 allo-octoploid hybrid of Carassius auratus x Cyprinus carpio
GTAAAATATAATTATAAGACAAAAAACTTAAATTAAAATTAGAAATGTTGCCTTGGCAACTAAATGAAAAAATAAATGAATAAATGTTTAAGTTAATAAACTAAAATAACTAAAATTAAAACTGAAATAAAGATAACAAAAACAACAACAACAAAAAACTAATAAACGTGACATAATTAAATCAAAATTAGAAAAGTTGCAATGGCAACTAAATTAAAAAATGAAAATATGGTAAAATAAAAACTAATGCAAGGTTGTTGAATCTCAATCAGATTGTATAAATATAAAATATATAATAATAAATATAAAGCTAAATAGAAACAATAAAATACTAAAACTAATGAAAATGAAAAAATAAGCATGTAAAATTACTGGAACTTACACTAAAATTAAAATGAAAGCAGAAAATGTAAAAAAGAAAAAAGAAAAGAAAAGAAAATTCAAAATCAAAACTGAAACTGAAATAAATAATGCAAAACAGAAATACCCCCCCAAAAAAAACTAGCTAAAAATAAAAAAAAACTAACTAAAATAAAAATGAAAACTAAAAAAAAAAAAGAAAAAAAAGATAATTTAAAATATTAAAAAATATTATAAACAAAACTCGTATTGGATTTATTTGGACTGATAGAAATCACTGCATGTAGACATTTCTAGTCTTCTTCAAAGAGCCTTTAAATGAGCCGTGCTCGTTTTATTAAAGCTACATGTTGATGTTATTAATTCTGCTATATAGTGAATTAGCTGATTAACACCATAAAAACATCTTCAGACACACCCTCTCATAAGCCAGGAGGAAATTATCTGCTTAAATTAGACTGGAATCACCTTCTTAATTAAGTGATGAGCTCTGAGACACTCACCTCAGTGCACACGTCTTGAGATGATCTTGATTTGTGTGGATGTCCTCCACAGCAGAGCCTTGTGCTTTATGAATGTTTGATTGCAGAAGAATGGCTGAGGCTCAGTCCATCAATACAGACAGAGAAAGACAAATGCTTTGTTTGATCCAGCTGAAATACAACTCTTATACACTCTTGAAAATAAACGGGGGACTGTTTTTTTTTCTTTTCTTTTTTTTTTTTTTTCAAAGAACTCCTCAGTAAACATTTCCTAAAAGAATGTTTTTTTAAGAACATTTGAATAATCTAATAATTTAATAACACGCAAAGAAAAGGTTAGATTATATTAAATGGAGCAATAGATGCCAGTAAAAAAGCATTATTTTATTAACTTTATTTATTTATCCCTTGTTCTTGTGTTAAAAAAACTATCAGATATTTTAAATAAAATATTATCTTAATTTTTTTAAGCTTTAAACATCAAAACTATGTATTTTCCTGTTAATACTTTCTCAATTTTACTATTGATGTCCTTCACAAAGTTCAATTATCCAAGCAAACATTTTTCTTTCAATTCAAAGGCAGCACACTTAAGGAGAATACAAACCAAGATCTCATGTAATATTTAGTTACAGTCTCCTGAGGTGGACGATCAAATGAAGGTTAAGCATCTACATTCCCTGCATTTATCAAACAGAAACAGTACTTTATTCAGGCCAAATGTTGTATCCTTTTGAAGAACAGTGCCATTGTATGTACATGTAGAGACAAAAGTAGAAGCATGTGGAGCTGCGACACACAAACACACACTCAGCTTTTGTTTTGAAGATCCAGTCAGATATGACAGTGAAAAAGAGAGGAGACCTGATGGAAATAGAGCAGAACGGATCCAGCTCTCCTCCTCTGTGTCTCTGTTCGCTGCAGTTCAACACAACTAAGTGTGTGTGTGTGTGTGTGTGTGTGCGTGAGTTTCCCATGACACGTTACCAACAAATCAGGTGTGTTTAATTTCCCTAAAGCTCTGGTTAAACTCGGCCTGAGCTCCATTTACTCCCAGTCATGTGCGTGTGAACGTGGACAAGCAGAAACACAAACACATGCAACTGTGTACCGAACAGGGTTTTTATAGTTAACTAAAACAAAATAAATAAATAAATAAAAACAAATAAAAACATAAAAAACTAAAATAATTACATGTAAAAATAACAAAAAATAACTAATAATAATATAATATATATATATACAGTACAGGTCAAAAGTTTGGAAACATTACTATTTTTAATGTTTTTGAAAGAAGTCTCTTCTCCTCATCAAGCCTGCATTTATTTGATCAAAAATACAGAAAAAAACAGTAATATTGTGAAATATTATTACAACTTAAAATAATAGTTTTCTATTTGAATATACTTTAAAACAATAATTTATTCCTGTGATGCAAAGCTGAATTTTCAGCATCATTACTCCAGCCTTCAGTGTCACATGTAACATCCAGTCTATCACATGATCATTTAGAAATCATTCTAATATTCTGATTTATTATGAGTGTTGGAAACAGTTCTGCTGTCTAATATATTTGATGAATAAAAGGTTAAAAAGAACTGCATTTATTCAAAATAAAAATAAAAAATTCTAATAATATATATTCTAATAATATATTTTCTTTACTATCACTTTTTTATCAATTTAACACATCCTTGCTGAATAAAAGTATTGATTTTATTTTAAAAAAAGAAAGAAAAAAAAATTACTGACCCCAAATTACTGACCAGTAGTGTATATTGTTATTACAAAATATTTATATTTTAAAAACATAGCTTCTTTTTTTTTTTTTTTACTTTTTATTCATCAAAGTATCCTAAAAAAGTATCACATGTTCTGAAAAAATATTAAGCAGCAGAACTGTTTCCAACTTTGATAATGAATCATTATATTAGAATGATTTCTAAAGGATCATGTGATAATGATCCTAAAAATTCAGCTTTGCATCACAGAAATAAATGATAATTTAAAGTATAATAAATAGGGCTGTCAAATGATTAATCACGATTAATCACATCCAAAATAAAAGTTTTGTTTACATAATATATGTATGTGTACAGGGTATATTTATTATGTATATATAAATACACACACATAAATTATATATTTAGAAAATATTTACATGTATATACATTTATATATTTATATTCTTATATTTTATATTATATATAAATATATTTAATATATAAACATAACATATTCTTCTTAAATATATACATGCATGTGTGTGTATTTATATATACATAATAAATATACACAGTATACACACATATATTATGTAAACAAAACTTTTATTTTGGATGTGATTAATCATGTTTAATCATTTGACAGCCCTAATAATAAATTTAAAAGCAATTATTTTAAATTGTAATAATATATCACAATATTACATTTTTTTCTGTATTTTTGATCAAATAAATGCAGGCTTGATGAGCAGAAGAAACTTCTTTCAAAAACATTAAAAACAGTAATGTTTCCAAACTTTTGACCTGTACTGTATATATATATATATATATATATATATATATATATATATATATATATATATATATATATATATATATATATATATATATATATATATATAAAATAAAAAATATACATTAACTTAAATTTATAGTCACCTTATTTTATTTCATCTAGTTGCAGAAGTAACATTCCTCGTTTTCGTTTATTTTCATTTTAAGTACTAAAATAAATAAAAGTAATAAAAAAAAAATATAAAATGATATAGACATTTAAAAAATGTAATAAAACAAATTAAAATGACAAAAACACTAAAAACTAAAATAAAGTAAAAACAGTAAATATAAAAATAAAATCAATTTCAAATACTAACAAAAACCAAAATAGTGTATCAATGAGACACTGGAAGCAAGTTTAGTGAACGCTGACCTTTGAATTCGTAGCGTAACTGTGATCTAAACATCACAGATTGAGATTGTCTCTGTACAAGACTTCAGAAAACTACTGTACATGGTCTGAAGTGCAGCGATCGAGCGGGACGCAGTCTAGAATATCCTAATGCAGGGATGAACTTTAACAATGAAGGACCACAAATCAAATTTGATTTAGGGCCGTGGGCTGAAAGTGAAATTGCATTAGGTATATCAGACTATATTATATTAAAATGCACATTTATATTCTCATATATATCAATGCAAAAAAAAATAAAAAAAATAAAGGCTTCAGTGGCATGTTGGCATTGTTCCTATTGTTCCAGCATGGCAGCCAAATCAAAGGTTATCATGGGCCAACTTTGGCTCTGGTTTGATTTCTATTGTTTTCACATGATTAAAACACATGAGAGGTTATTCATAATCTAATATGCTTTAAAACAGAAGTCCTAGAACATGACATCATATCATATTGGTTGGTTATTAAGCCAAAACCATTGTTTTTTTTTTCATGCACTTTTTCATGCAATTTTGCTTCCATAACGTCTTCTTTCAGACATATAGAAAGAAAGCATCCAAAATACACATTTAAGCATTTATTTTATTACATTTGATTTATTTGCATCTGCAGATCTCAGTGCATATGGGTCAAAGACATTAAGATGTCCACATCAGAATAAATGTACAAAAGTGATTTTATGTCCATTGAAAGCACATTAAATGTACAGTAAGTGTCTGATTTTAAGGTTTCAAATAAGTTTTTGGAGAATAAAATGTCAAAATTTGGTTGAAATAATGTTACATTGTCATTCAAATGGGTAAAACCGAGGATAGTGGCAAATTTAAAAAATGTAAAATTACAACTAATTAGTATTTGGGGTGAAAGTAATTAGTCTTTTAATATGTTATTAATTGATTTTTGTTGTAAATATGCCTGACAAGATTGTTACACTGAATGACATTTTACTGGGTCTCTTCTTTTAAATCAGGGAAAAATGTATCATATTTATTTTTTGCTCAGAAAAACAAAAGCAAGATAGCATATATAACTAGTTAATGCCTCATTTTGTATTTTTAAACATAACATTTAAGAAAACCTGAAATACAAAACAATTGTCTATTCTAAGTGTCGTTCCTAAGCAGTCTATGTTTTCTGTATTTTGCTGCTGCTAATAAATCACACTTTAACTTTTACAATCACATCATGATTTAAAATATTTAAGATTCAGGAATTGATCATTGGAAATGGTTCATATATTTAAATATTCCCATCATTAGTGTCAGTAGGACACATCTAGACTTGAGTTTCATATCTTCATGACAGCAGAGATGATACGAGAGCCTGAATGATTCAGAATAACACACAAAAACACTCACCGTCTAAACACACATGATGTATGAATGGGAAATCATTCCCAGAAGCCCTTGCGTCTCCAGCAGATCTTCATTTTTCCGGAGCCACAGAGCCGATTGTGTTCTGGGGAAGAAGGTAATCAGATGCTCATCAAAAATTAATACGGTAAAATAGCATAATGGGATCTGATATGAAATCTGCGATTACCTCTTATGCTCATATTACAGCAAACAACTGACACACACAGAAACTACATCTCATCTCATAGACTGCCATTGTTTTCTGTCAGGTTAATGATTTTCTATCTCCAAACTCTAAACTCTGAACAGATTCACATTCAGTCATGAGGACCATTTAGGAGCCGATTTGCTGTGAATAATCAGAAATGTTTATTGAGCAGCAAATCAGCACATAATGATGCTGAAAATTCAGCTGCGCATCACAGAAATAAATTACATTCTAACAGATATTTACAAAGAAAAAACTTATTTTAAATTGTAATAATATTTCACATTTTTACTGTACTTACTGTATTTTTGGTCCAATAAATGCAGCCTTGGTGAGCAGAAGAGACTTATTTTCACAATTATTTTAAACTTTTGATTATTAGTATATAAATAATGTTTCAAAAGAATGAAATGTAATTAATAATAATAAAAAAACATTAATCCCTTCTATGAAATAAAGTCATATTTAAAAAAATAAATAAAAAACTATTTTAATTCAACATTTCACTTTTAGTGAGAACATTTGACTCTCAGGTACAGACAAAACTATCATTCTTGGTGTGTTTGTGTTTTGGAAGCTGCATCTTTATTCTGAAAGCACTTCTGTTGATCTGAGGATGATGATGATGATGATGATGAAACACAGTCCCATTTATACTGCTTCACTCCTGTAGATGAAGCTGAACTGCTTTCAGACCTGAAACTAAAACAAATCACAATATAAGCACCAAACAAACCAAACGCTCGTATCAATTCTGCACCAAAAAATAAAAGCCTCAGTCTCCTCATTAAACGCCTCTTTCTCATTCTTTCTCAGTTGTGGATCATTCTCATCCCTCCGTTTCACTCGTGTCCATCTCCGCTGCTCCAGATGGTGAATTACATGATGGAGAAGCAAGTGAACAGCCTTGTGGGAGATTGCACAGACGTGATGTCCGATGTGTGCCATCTCTCCATCACTCCTAATAAACCGACGTGCCGGGGGTTCTGGGTAATTGAGCTACTCACAACACTGAGGGCTGTGTCAGGCAAACACACAAATCAAGAGTGATAGGGTCCTGACACACCGCAGGCCTTTAAACACACACACACACACACACACACACACACACACACACACACACACACACACACACACACACACACAGTGCTGGTGTGTGTGATGCAGCATTTTGGCGAGTCGTTCTGCACAGATGTGAGTTTATTTACAGAGCAGAAAAACCTTTTTTCCTGAATAAACGCTCAGATTCAGACTCCCAGCATTCACAATCCTCACACACACACACACACACACACACACACACACACCTGTCGTGAACCATAAACACAACACACCCATATTCACCTGAGATGAGCAATGGACAAATATCCAAGCTTGTACAAAAACTGAACACAGTGAAGATGCAAATGTAAAGCAAACAGTCCCATCTAAACAGCTTTAAACATCACCCATAATTCCTGACATGAACACAAAGATACAGCTGTAGGAGGAGAATTTACTTTTATGCATTTGGAAGATGGTTTTAACTAAAGAGACTTGCATTCACGGTGTACATCTGATTAGTTCATGCACTCCCTGGGAATCAAATCTATGACCTCGGTGTTGCAAGCGCCATCATCTTCTGTTTGAACTACAGGAAAAGCAGAAAAATAATAATATGATGACACAATGATGACCCAATTATTAATTAAATCATAAAAATTTCAAAATAAATAAATAATAATTTTAAACTAATACAACCAAAATAAAACAATTAGCAAAACATTTTTTAATCAATTAAAATAATTATAAATAATTTTAAACTAAAACAACCAAAAAACGTTTTTTTTTTTTTTTAAATCAATTAAAATAAATAAATAAAAAAAAAAAAAACATTTAAGAAAAAAACATACATTTTGTTTGAAATAAAATAAATACATAAAAAATAAAATGAATAACAAATATGAAATATTTGAAAAATTAAAATAAATACATAATTTTAAAAGAACAACAAACAAAATAAAACAGTTATTAAAAAGTATGTAATTCAAAATAAAATACATATATAATGTATCAAAATAAAACACTGTACTAAAAACATTTTAAATTAAAATGAAAATACATTAAAGAAATTATCACTTGACAATTCAATTGAAAATTAGATTGAAAAAAAAAAATCTGAAAATATGATATATATATATATAAAAAACCACTAAAACATCGGAATCTTTTTTTTGAAATACATTACAATGAAAATAAATACATCATTTTAAAATAATCAAAATAAAACACTTTCTTAAGGTGCGTCCCAATTTGGTTGAGAGCATAGGGCATACGTTCATAGTGTACAAGTATATAGTGCATCATTTGGGACGCAGCTTTAGTAAGATTAATTATTTTATTTGTTTAGCTGCAAGTCATGTGACCATTAACTCACATCAGAGAACTGTGAACATGCAAATTGGTTGCCAAATTTCAAGTATTGTAGCTGACAGGGATTTGGCTGACAAAAGGTTTGGGAACCGCTGATCTAGTACATACTCAGAAATATGTACTACAGTGTGCATTAGAACCACGAGAACACACATTCTGTGTTCATGTTGTCGTGATTTGAAACTACAGTTTGCACGCCGCATTCAGGGACACAAATGCACCCCATAATGCACGGGGAAACGGAGTCGTTTCCATGGTAATTACCCAACCACCCGAGGTGCTGCTTCCTGATCTCTGCTGGATCTCATTTCTTTCTGTCTGTTTCCTCTTTTCAGTCTCTTCCCTTCGGTCACTGTGTGTGTGAGATCTGAATTATCATGATGTTCTTGTTTATATTTATGCATTTGGCAGACGATAGAGAAGCAAAAATCAATCTTTCTCTTTCCTCCTCTTGTATCTCAGGTGGTGTGAAAGTGTGGTGACATTTTAATCGCTGACTTCCTTAAACCTGGAAACCATGAAATGACCAATCAGAATCTGTCCCTCTTCATCAGCCGGTCACCGTGACGACGGGCGTCTCTGACAGACTGACCCGGAGACAGACTCAATAGCTGTGTCCCTATTCGAAGGATGGATCCATCGAAGGATGAACCGAGTATTGTGAAATGGGACGGTCCTATGTAGGATTGATACTGTCGCCTAGCAACAGTGACAGCTGCCACTGATATTAAACTGTCTGAAAACTCAACACCACTTGTATAAATATGCACGACCTTCTAAATATGCTCACCTTGGTCCATTTAATGTACATGATAAGTATTAACCATCTATAAAATCGCATCTCAGTAAGATTTCGAGGCAGCGTTCGAAGGAGCCTTGAACTGGGACAGCCTTCGTCGCGCCGCAATCGTCTTTGAACGCAGCCTTCGAAGAAAGCAGCTCATGTCAACTCATGTCTGATCAGCACACAACCAGATTCAGGGTTAGTGTTGTTAACTAAAACAAAAACTGAAACCATAAAAGAAACATTTGCATTATTTGAAAAAAAAAAAAAAATTAACTGAAAGAAAAATACTAAATAAAAATATATATTTTTTATTCTTAAGTCAGTTTAAAATTATTTAAAACATAATAAAAACTATCAATAAACACTAATAAAAATGAACCATAAACCAGTTATTTTAGTATCACTGAGAGAAATTTATATATAATTTTTAATTTAACATTTTTATATTTTTGTTGTGTGTGTGTGTGTGTGTGTGTGTGTGTGTGTGTGTGTGTGTGTGTGTGTTTTAATATGCATATCCACCTTATTTTTCAACACGGAAGTAAGCTGTTTTCTGTGAATGTGCCAGACTTGCAGTAAATGGCAAAACTTTTTACACCATAAACCAGTGTTGTGTTCATAGTTAAAATAATACATTAAAATAATGTGGTAAACACACCAATTTGCAATGTCAAGCCACAAAACGAGCTGTTTTGTGCAGCTAAAAGTAGCTGGAAGTGGATGACGCCGGAAGCCAGACACATTACATTTACAAATGGTCCACCTGCTCTTACGGGAAAAATAAGGTGGATATAGTTCATATTTTAAAATCTAGTTTTACTTTAAATTATTTTAGTATTATTGCGTATTATGATTTTATTAATATTTTGAATGAGCTTTAATATTTTCAGTTTTCTTTTAATTTTTTTGTTAACGTTTTAGTCATTTTATTGTTTTTTTTTTTTTTTTCATTTTTCTTAGTTTTTTTATATTTCTATATTTTTTTTTTAATTTGTAATTTTAGTCATTTTATTTTAAAATGGTTTATTTTTTAAGTTTTGTTAATTTAAAATGAGTATTTTTTTTCTAATTTGTATTACTTATTTTATTTATAGATTTTTAAATTAATTGAAATTAAGATTTTCTTTTTTTTTTTTTTTTTTAGTTTTTGTTTGTGAAATTAGTTTGTGTTTTTTTAAAAGGGATAGTTAACCCAAAATGAAAATTCTGTCATTAATTCCTCACCCTCATGTCCCTCTATAGACAGCAACACAACTGAAACATTCAAGGCCCAGAAAGGCAGTAAAGACATCATTAAAACACTCCATGTATCATCAGTGGTTCAAACATAATGTCATGAAGTTACAAGAATACTTCTTGTGCACAAAGAAAAAAAAATAACGAGTTTATTCAATAATTTCAGTACTGATATGGAAGAGAAGAAATAGTTGAATAAAGTGGTTATTTTGTTTATTATATTTCAAGCTTTTATGGTTTTAGTTTTAGTAGGCGGATCATGACCAGAATAATCTCTTTTGTCTATCAGGCTTTAACGCTGTATAGAAATAAATCTGTTTCCCTCACAATTTAGACAGTAAATGACAGAGTAATCCTGAAGGAAACACATTTATGTGCCATTCAGCGCTCGTGTTTACGCTCCGCTGCCTCGAGTCGCTTGTTTCTGATTCCACAAGCGTCCGGTCAGACAACAGACGGCCGAACAAAGTCTGCATGTCAAAGCGGCCTGTCCGGCCCAATCTGTAGTGCTCAGATTAAAATGCCAGCGTGTGGTTAGAGGGACGTGAGTTACAGCCCAGCCAAAGACCAAACCAGAAACAGCAACACAGTCTGTACAGCATGTGAATGCACAGCATTAGAGTCACCGCCGCACTCTAAAAATCAGTTCACAATATAAACGCTGCATGTTAATGAGGTCTGCAGGGGTCTTGTGGTGCTCAATGGTGCAAATTTAGTGAGAACAATGCTCACAAATCATTTAATCCAAACTTTTCCAAAGGCAAAACTGGTGAAATATGCAAATAAAAGGTATGAATATGCATAAGGAGGAGGGTTCTTACAAACATGCACAGTGCTTCCTTTAAAATAGAATTAAAATATCTACAATAAATATATATTTATTATAAAATATATTTAGTTTATTATAACATTTTATAAAATATATTTTATTTACGCATTTAATATATTACTAGTTTCAGAGGCAAAGTAAGTTATTTTAATGAAAGATTAACAAAAAATAAATAAAAAATTTGGATATTAAAAATTATTCACACAAGGACATTATATAAGCAAATAAGCAATGAAAATGTAAAACTAAAATATATTTAGAATAAAAACTATAAATAAAAACAACAACAACAAAATAATAAGAGTTTATCAAATATATTATATATATACAAATAGATGTTTAATAATCATGCAGGGTTAGCTTTAAAATGGATTTAAAATATTATAAAATACGTTTATTATAAAATATATTATAAAACGTTCTAAAATATATTTACTTATTGTAAAATATTTTATGAAATATTTAATATATTTGTTTTTTAAATATATTACTCATTTCAGAGACAGACATTTTACGGTCTTTATGTCTTTGGATAATATTACAATTATTCACACAAGGACAATGTACTGTATAAGCAAATAAACAATAAAAATTTAAATTTTAATTTAAATTTAAATTCATTTTTTTAAACAAATAAAATATTTAAAAAAAAACTTTCTAAAAAAAAAAGACAAAATTAAATATTTTTGTCTTTGTAATCGTTCATTAAAATAATTTTCCTTTTCATCTGATGTCAGTGAGGCTGTGCAGGCTATTAGTTACATTAAATGCAAAATAATGCTAGTCTTTCTAAAATCTTGTCTCTTGCACTCCCAATACACAGTGATTTAATGCATTAAAGATTACAACAATAAAATCAAATAATGCTAGAAATGAAAAAGTGACACGCTGAGAAGCGCTGGAGAAAATGATCTTCAACCTCCATGTCCTGGTCAAAAAAGAGTCTACATTTTCCCCACCATAACTGAAAACATCTTGCAGAAAGGATGCATTAATAAAGATATTTAATTGCACAGTTTGTGTACAGTATGTGTGATTGTATTAAACCGTTTAATCCCACCAGTCACAATAGTAAAAAAAAGGTTTTCATTTATAAAGCTCTAAAAACCTCACTGACTGGTGTTTTAGCACATTTCCTGCAAATATGGAAAAAATATATATATAAAAATAAAGGGTCTCAATTAAATATGTGCAGTGTCACATGATTAGTGCAAATTGTGTCATGACCAGAGCAGTTTAATTCCGGTTTGCACCTTGAGAAGATGATGCTGCATCAAAGGTTATGTTAACAAAGAAATGACACCGATTTTTGGTCCACATTATCTTTAAGGTGTCTCGTATTAATATATGGATTCACATATATTCAGTTTTGCTGAGTGTGGTAATAGAATGAGTAAACTTGTTGATGGTCACAATAGTGACCGCTGGGATAACAGTGCATTTAGGTACACAATATAAATCCAGTTGCAGTTATTAATGAACTAAAATACTGGAATGACAAAATATTGCACTAAATTAAGAGCACTAATATAAAAATGTGATGATATGTTTTACAATAAAGCAAATATTTTTGAAATGTGTGGATGGCTGTATTTTTTGTCTTTTATCTCAGTATTCTTAACAGTGTTGTATACGTTTTTTTATGCATAATAGTAAGCCTAAAATGTGACAAAAATAAGATATATAACATTTTTTATGACTGCAGAAATATGTAAATTCAGTATACACATTATCCCACCAGTCACAATTTTTCACACACTTACAAAACAATTACAAAATTATTATTATTATTTCAAAGGGTTACTAATGACTAATGGAAAATTTTGGATTAAACGGGTTGAGGTTCTACTTATAATTAACTTGCTAACTAAAGCAGATGAGTGCCGAACAAAAATTATATCGGTCAACGACAACGCCCACATTAATTTTCCACATCCAATAGAAAGAAAGGCCACAGATCAAGAACCCAATCAAATTCAACCAATCATGAACTATGCAAAACCTGGTGTAAAATCTGAAAGAAAGTCAATTGGTATAAACGGTTTTATGAATATGATGCAGCTGAGCTGACTACGAAGAGGACTTAATAATAACTTGCGTGTTTTACTGTCGAGAATATATTTTATGGAATGTTTTGGTTATTAAGATGCCTGTTTGTGATACATGTGTACATCAAAGTTATGCCGCGAATGCAGATTCATATTGCTATAATGAAAAATACCTGCTTTAAACGCTTTTTCCTGCATGTGTTCTTCTTCTGTGTGTTCTGGCCATTCAATAGACCACACTGCAGGTTGTGAATAAGGAGAACGGCTCTTTAAATACCGAACGATGTGAAATCGATGCTGCCTGGACGACACACATTAGTAAAGCGCGTGTGAAAGCTTCACACAGATCACATCTCCAACTGAATCCATAAATCCATCACTCTTAATCCGGCGTCTGAGAGCCGCTGTCAGCGCCCTACAGAAGACGGATGTCTGTGTTTGTCTAGTGCTTTGGTTTGTAAACGGCTGATTTATCAAGACGACTCAAGGTTCGGGACAGACAGGAATGATGAAGTCGGCCGGATGCGGTTGATTGGTCGCTGATATGGCCGTCATTCGAAGTAAATCTCGGCTCATGTGAAGCTTGAAACTCAATGAAGCCGAACCAGAAGCCAAATCCTTTTCAAGGAAGCTCAAACCGATTTAAAACGGCATGTTTTGGTCAGAAGACCAATAGCAGAATAAGGCATACATGCAAATTCCAGCATTCAAAAACAGTTACGATAGTTGGAGTGATGCACAATCGGGGGCGGACTTAACCAACAGGTGAAGTAATGTTTCACAATGTCTCACTTATGTGCTTTTCCTGCACGAATGCAACGACTGGAGATTTTCACTTAATAATAGATTACATTTTCGATTTGTTTCTTGCCAAACCCTACTGTATGTCTTCAGAACACTTGGAATACGGAACGAGTTGCATGGGATAGTTTTATGACATTTGATTCCTTTTTGTAAAAACGTTACAATTGGTTACAATTCATTAAATGGACAAATGCAAGCAAGTCTTTTGTGATCTGAAAAAAATAAGCATTAGAACAGCATCAGGGTTGACTGATTATTGACCGAAGTTGTGTATAAACTATAAACTATGAGAGAGAGAGAGAGAGAGAGAGAGAGAGAGAGAGAGAGAGAGAGAGAGAGGCACAAACACTAACTATTAACACTATTAACAGTATTAATAACGAGGCGTTTCCACTTTTCAAATATGCCCTTTATTTTTATTGAAAATAAATGCCTTTCTGATCTGATATGTCATGGGAAAAGGAGAAGAGCGAGTTTGGCAAAAGGTGGATTCGAACTCGGGTCGATCGTGTCATAAGCAATTATTTCACATCTTATTTCACGTCTCACGTACTTCAGATATACAAGCATCTTTTGGACGGAGTTAATGTGAATAGAGTCTGCCATAAAAGTTCTTTTTAGAGCTGCAACAGAATTGAATTCTTTTTAAAAAAAATTAAATATTTGTATTGATATATTATGCGATTTATATATTATATTATTGCAATATTAGTATAATTCAATATCTTTGAAACAATCTATACCGTTTCACTATAGAGATAAAGGTGACATCATCTCACTTGATCAGAAATGTGCCGTAGAGATGAAGGTACAATTTATGTCCTATGATGATATTGTTTTTAGATACTCAGCAAAACTTTGTAAGTCAAGTCAAGAAACATCACATGGAGTGTGTTGCATTGTGGGAAACAGTTTCCTATGCAATGCCTTCATACTGTACATCAGATTTCAACAAATGTAGAAGGTAATCTGGGAATACCATGCATACAGAAAATTCACATACTATTCACAGTACACTGCAATATAGATGGAGTTGCATGGTAGTATGCAATTCTAAACACAGCTTCTGTACTGATTTCAGTGCTTTCCTGTTATATTTAGCACATTCTGGCAAAGGTCAGGGTATTACATGCATATAGAACATTTGCTTTCTATGCACAGTGTACTGGATACTGCAGAAACATTACTAAATTATAAGAATATCCTGGTGGGGATGTACATATCCTCACAGAAACTTCAACTTAATTTAAACTATACTTCATTTACTTTAACTTAAAATATTAAAATAACAAATAAACTAAAAATCAACTTAATAAAAGCTATATAGATATGAATATGGATTATGATGAATAGATTAATAAATAATAAAAAAGACAAAACCATGCAACAAAAGTACTAACTAAAATCAATATAGAAAATATAAAAATAAAATCTTTAAATATTAAAAAAAACTATAATAGCATCCATGATTTTTTGATAAAAAAGTAACTATTTATTTCAAAGATGAATTTCTAAAACATAAAATAAAATACAAAAATAAGTCAAATAAAAATAGAATAAAATTTAAAAAATAAGTCAAATAAAAATAAAATAAAATAATAAAAAGTAACTTTATTTGAAAGATACATTTCTTGTAACAGTGTAAAACTGGAACAATCTAAAAAAACAAGTCAAATATAAAAAATAAGTCAAATAAAAATAAAATAAAATAATAAAAAAGTAACTATTTATTTGAAAGATAAATTTCTTGTAACAGTGTAAAACTGTAACAATCTAAAACATAAAATAAAATACAAAAATGAGTCAAATAAAAATAAAAATATAAAAAATAAAAGTAAAATAAAATAAAATAATAAAAAGTAACTTTATTTGAAAGATAAATTTCGTGTAACAGTGTAAAACTAACAATCTAAAAAAAATAAGTCAAATATAAAAAATAAGTCAAATAAAAATAAAATAAAATAATAAAAAGTAACTATTTATTTGAAAGATAAATTTCTTGTAACGGTGTAAAACTGTAACAATCTAAAACATAAAATAAAATATAAAAATAAGTAAAATAAAAAAAATATATATAAAAAATAAAAGTAAAATAAAAATAAAATAAAATGATAAAAAAGTAACTATTTATTTGAAAGATACATTTCTTGTAATAGTGTAAAACTGTAACCATCTAAATAAAAAAATAAGTCAAATATAAAAAATAAGTCAAATAAAAATAAAATGAAATATAAAAAATATGTCAAATAAAAATTAAATAATAAAACAAAACAAAACATTAATAGCCCCTAAAAACATGTAAAATTAAATAAACTGTAGCTTGTTTCTTTACAAATCTAAGTAGCCAGAATAATCTGCGATGTGGACCAGAGCTTCTGCCGTCCAGTCAAAGCTGTATCTACATGAGGCTAATGTTGTGTGTGACAGTATCCTGTGTGCAGGTGACACTCAAAACCTCATTAAAAACCGGCCCCCGCGTCTCTTCATCTGCAATTATGACAGAGTTTGGTTAGGCAGAGTATTACTGCTGCCAAAGCAAGAATCTCAGTCTGAGATATTTCTCCTGTTGTGAAGCGCAGATTGGCAGTAGAAAACAAAACGTGAGATAAACAGAGCAGGTGTAGTGATGACGCGGCTTTTAATGAGCTCTGCTCGCCGGATCAGATTTCACCCAGACAGCAGATTTCTGCAGCGCCGCACTGTTTATCATGAGGAATCTGATGTCCACAAAGTCCTGGCACAGCAAACACAGACGCTCCGTCACAGAATACACAAATCATGTGCAGCACAGAGTTTATTGAAGAAAAACAAACTCCCACAGAGAGATGACAACTTCAACAGGACGAGACGATGATGAAAAACCAGATCAAACCACATTACAAACACAACAAACTCTCAGTGCTGGCTAATACAGTACTGGAATTTATTCAGTAAAAAATCTCAACATCCATAAAACAAGACACAGATAGTGTTGTTTTAGTATCATTGAGATTGTTTTTATTACTATTTTATTTACTAGTTTTTATTAATTTATTTTCCATTTTCATTTTAGTTTGTTTCAGTAATTTTGTTGTGTGCTTGCCATTTGTATTAGTTTATATATATATATATATATATATATATATATATATATATATATATATATATAAACATATATATATATATATATATTCAGTTTTTTTCTAGTTATTTTAGTACATCATGTTCAGCTAAATTAGATATAATGTTTTTTTTTTTTTATTGAAATTCAGTTAACATTTATTTCAATGTAGGGGTATGCTTGATATTGACCAAAAAAACTAAAATAAATAAATAAAATTATATATACAGTACAGGTCAAAAGTTTGGAAACATTACTATTTTTAATGTTTTTGAAAGAAGTTTCTTCTGCTCATCAAGCCTGCATTTATTTCATTAAAAATACAGAAAAAAATGTAATATTGTGATATATTATTACAATTTAAAATAATTGTTTTTAAATTTATTATACTTTAATTTGTTTTAAAGTGACTGTCTTTATGAATGTATCATTAAATCACTGACTTAAATGTTTCATTCAAAACGGCTGATATATTTAGAAATGAAGCAAGTGTCTGTCTGTATTTATGAATGTATTATTGAATCACTGACTCAAATGATTCATTTAAAATGGCTGATTCATTTAGAACGTCTTTATAAATGGATCATTTCATCACTCAATGAATGCTTTCGGACTCTCAAGACGTGTTTTGTTTGTTTTTTTGACTGGCAAAAATATCACACACACCTGTTTTTTAAATGTTTTTAGTTTCAGCTGTAGTTTTTGTTAACAGTATATATATATATATATATATATATATATATATATATATATATATATATATATATATATATATAAAACCCTGACATGAGAAGCAAAATAGCATAAGATACCACAACTACGCTTTCAGAGAATATAATCTTGGTAACACTTTACAATAAAGTCTCGTTTGTTAATATGTTAATGCACTAACATGAACTGACAATGAGCAATATATTCACAGTCAACATTAATCAATGTTTATGTCAGTTAATAAACTAAAACAGTTCATTTTTCATGTTAGTTCACATTGCATTGCATAACTAAATTTAGATTCAAAAATATATTAGTAATTGTTGAAATAAAGATGAAAAATAACAACTGCTTTAGAAGCATTATTCTTAGCTTTTAATTATTTGAGTTAACAAATGTTAACAAATTAAACCATTTAAAGTTATTGTTACCGGTTACTTAACCCATTTTTTATTTCACTTTTTTCTTCTCAACTTCACTGAATACTTTAAGACTTATGCTTAAAACAAAGAAACAAAACAAATGTAAAGTAAATTTAATTGTAATTAAGTAAGTAGCATTGCTTCTTTAAGTTAGTACTCCTCTACACCGCTGCAGTAATAGGTTACAATGAATCATTTCAGCTAAGAAAACCTCTTTTTTTTATCTTAACGTGTTTGCTGAACGAGGGCCAGGCGTGTAGGCCATCACTAGTCCTGCAGAAGGAGCCTCTGTGATGATAAATCAATGTAAATCCACAGACAGACAGTTTAAACCTGAGCGCTGACAGGAGCGAGGGATCAGCGTGTCTTTCTGTCTCTGAGACTGGATGCTTTCTAATCCTGCTCTGATGAGCATCATTTCACCTGCTCTCTCTGCTTATGCTAGCCCACTATTTAATCAGTGCAGTGCAGTTTCTTTAGTTTTAGTGGAGTCTGCACATGCAGATATGTTAGTGATGATTCCTTAACAATTACAGAGTTTTGCTATCTTAAAACTGATGATTTAATCACTGTCAGTGTGAACATTCCTTCAGTCAGTTGTGCATTTTATTAGGTGAAAATCATTAGTCACCTAAAAACATAACAGCACACTGTTCAGTTAATTATTTAGTGAGATTTAAAAATAGGGCCCTAAGAAATCAGTTTTTTATTTTATTATTATTATTATTATTATTATGATTATTATTATTACAATTTAGCAGTAATTTATTTTAAGTTTAGGGCCACATAAAATCAGTTTTATTTTTTTTTCACAAATTTCATTTTAGTATTATTATTATTATTATTATTATTATCATTATTATTATTATTTTTTTTTTTTTTACAATTTAAAAGTCATTTATTTTAAGTTTAGGGCCACATGAAATCAGTTTTATTTTTTCTTCCTAAATTCTATTTATTTTTTTCTAAAAAATCCCAATTTTCAGGATTTTAGATTAGCTTCAATTTCTTTTCCTTTGTAATGGTTTAATTAAAAAAAAAGCAAAAAAGCATGTCTAATCAATCTAATTCATACAACTTTAACAATAATTGTTTAAATAATTTTTTTTTTTTTTTTTTTTTTTTTTAAGAAACTGCATTGTCCTTTAATTTTTCTGGATTTATAATTTAATAGAAATGTATCATCAAAAAAGGTGGTAATCAGCTAAAGGCATGAAACAATTTATTACATTTTTTACATTTGTAATAAAATGAAAATGTAATTTCTTTTATTTTTGGCAGACATGCATATATAAATAGTCTTTTTAGCGCTTTAATATTCACAGAAATTAGTCCATGTCGTGATTTGATTAAGTGTACAGATATACTTTTGATTTATTGATCCAAAAATGGCCAAATTGTGTGACATTCCACATTAGCCCGTAAATCCCATTATTATGAATGGATTCCGCAATTCCAACTGTTTTCCTGCTAAATCAATACAAATGCTTATAGATGCACAAAGCACTTAACAAATTGGTCTGATGTGACAGTACATCCCAATACAATATGAGTAAAGTACATGTAAGTGCACTGCAGAAATATGCAAATTAGGCTGCAGAGCCGAAGACTCTTTGAATCACTTCAGTTTAACACTCTCAGGGAAAAATCCTCAATTCATATTACGGCAATATTATAGTTCCTCTGAACAAGCTCTCTGGTTAGTTGGATGAGGATTTGTACACAAACCAAAGTGTGCAAACACCGTGTGACCTCTCGCGTCTGAATACAAATCATCTGCTGTATAAAGTCCAGCAGGACACTTCAGAACCAGCAAACAGCACAGAGACTAAAGCGCTTCACAGCTCACACTGAACAAGATCAAACTGAGGGCCCTCATTCAGGGATGCAGTATTTGCTGCACATTTTGAGAAGGCCATAAATATTAAACACACTGTACTGCCCCCACATGGACATATAAACACAACGCAGCTCACTACAGAAAAGAAGGGTGCCATAATTAAAATATATTTATATTAATTATATTGCATATAACAGTACATCTTTATTTTGTAACTTTAATAAATAAAGAAATACAAATCTCAATGATTCTTCTTACAGACAAACTCCATCCTAATAATTTTTTTTGTCAGCCGAAGCCCTTAGAAGTAAAATGTTTATTTGAAATTCCACCTTTTTTTTAAATATTTTTTATCATTGTTTTAATTATTTATTTTGAATTTACATTTTTATTATTTAATTATTAAATGTTATTTTTACATCTTTATGTATTTGATATTTTAATGATACGTTTACACATTCACAGTTCTCTGATGCTGATGATAATATGTTGTAGTAGTAGTACAGTATGTTCTAAGTCTACAAAAATGAAGACATATTACAGTCGTAAATTACAATTGTAATTTACAATACAACTATAAAGAAATATTTAATAAATATTATAATGAAGTACACTGTGTGCTTCAAGTCAAGTCACCTTTATTTCTGTAGAGCTGTTAACGACTGTTAAAGACTGTTAACCTGTGGCCTTTGATTTGATAATCGCACAAAGCAATATCCAATATCTAGTTATTTTGACTTTACATTTGATATAAATATCTTATCATCAGCTCATGAAGCCTGGTTTGAGAAAGCCTGCTCTAAACTCTTCAGTAGCGTTACTGCAGTGTCTCTGTGTCCTCTGAGAGACACTCTCGTTGGGAAGATGGAATGTGGGCAGCCAGGAGACGGAGGCGGTTGTCACGGTTACCTGATGTGGGACTGCGCTGGACCATCTGCCAACTCACCGTAATTACATCAAATTCTACACTGTCAGCAAAGACTGAGACAGAGAAAGAGAGAGAGAAACAATGATGTGCACTTTCACACACAAACACACCTATAACCAGACAAACAGATACATTTCAAAAAAGCTAAAAGTAAACGAGCATCATAAATGTTGTCTTGGCAACAAATTGAAATTAGTTTAAGTTGAAGCAAAAAATTACTGGAAACTATGGAAGCATGTTGTGCAAGTTCAAGTGCAAGTTTATATCATGCAATTCTGAGAAAAACGAAAACTGCTATTAAAAAAAAAGTCAGAATTGTGAGATAAGTTAACTTTTTATTCAGTAGTGTAAACAGGCTTCCATAGCAAACAAACTAGAAAATGGAGAAAAAAAAACTAAAAAGAAAAAAAACTAAAACTATTAAAAAAATGAAATATAGTATAAATATTAGATAAAAGCTTAACACAAACAAAAAATAATATACATATTGCCTATATATATATATATATATATATATACTATAAGCACTAAAATTAATGGAAATAAACTGGAAAAATGGAAATAAATAAAACCAAACTAAAACTATTAAAAACTTTGGTAAATTAAAAAAAATAAGAAAAATAAATATAGTATAAATATTAGATAAAAGCTTAACACAAACAAAAAATAATATGTATATATTGCCTTGGAAACTAAGTGAAATAAGTTGAAGTTAAAGCACTAAAATGACTGGAAATAAACTGGAAAAATGGAAATAAAATAAAAACCAAAACTGAACTAAAGCAAAAATAAAATACAAATATTAGATAAAAACTAACTGAATAAACAAACTGAATAAAAACTAAAACTTGTCCTGGAAAATAACTGAAATAAGTTCTACTTGAAACATTAAAATGACCAGAAATAAACTGGAAAAATAAAAAATTTATCTGAAAAAAAAAAAAAATCAAGCCTAAATATTAATATTAAAAAAATAATAATAATATGACAAAAACACAGAATAAAATGACTTAATTTAAAATGAAAACTGACTACTACAACAACAAAAAATAGAATGATAAAAGAGATCATTCAAAATCTTAATAATAACTATAATAGTATAGGGTCAGTTATATTCCTGAAGACTGATTCCGTTCAGACAATCCATCAACCAGTGAGTGATTAAATTTGTAATTCTGCACATCTTTAATTCTGACATGTTGAATGACAGATATGATGTGAGTGAAAGTGTCATGTGTTAAAAGTCTCTCTCTCTGCCTCATTCTCAGCCTCACATTCTTTTAAGAGTGTAAAAAGTAATTAACACCAAACTTCCTCCTCAAATCTAATTAAAAAACCAAAGCCCTGCAGATATTAGAGCTGTTATTAATGAGCCTCAGACGGCGGCAGTTAAAAATGTCACAAGCCCAAAACTCTGCCGTTTTACAACCCCTCTCGTTCTCTGTGTGGTCCGTCATAAATAAATATGTATTTTAAAGTAATTACATTTTTTAATAATCTATTATTCTGGTTTGACACCTCCCCCCCCCCCACTTGCATATTAATGACCTAATTTACATAAATCTTGTCACTTCATTTTGACTTCTAATTAAAGCCTTGAGTAATTGGTCATGTGACCCGTTAAACAGAAGGGATGATCTGTCCTGAGCTTATGATGTCAAATCAACACACACACACACACACACACACACACACACTTTCATTTGTGGTTTATGGGGACTCTCCATAGGTGTAATGGTTTTTATACTGTACAGAATGTAGTTTCTATCACCCTACACCTAAACCAATCCCCTCACAGGAAACTACCGGCAATTGTTTTTTTTTTTCATAAAACACTGTTTTGTACGTTTTTTAAGCCTTTTGTTTTATGGGGGCACAGGAAGTGTCCTCATAAACCATGTTTATGTTGTAGTACACATGCATTATACACATTTGTGTCCTCATAAACCATATATACTGTACCAGTACACACACACACACACACACACACACACACACACACATAGAGAGTAAGACACAGAGACACACACACACACACACACACACACACACACACACACACACACACACACACACAGAGAGTAAGACACACACACACACACACACACACACACACACACAGAGTAAGACACAAAGACACACACACACACACACACACACACACACACACACACACAGAGTAAGACACAAAGACACACACACACACACACACACACACACAGATACACACACACACACACACACAGATACACACAGATACACACAGATACACACACACACACACACACACACACACACACACACAGATACACACACACACACACACACACACACACACACACAGAGTAAGACACACACACACACACACACACACACACACACACACAGAGTAAGACACAAAGACACACACACACACACACACACACACACACAGATACACACACACACACACACACACACACACACACACACACAGAGTAAGACACAAAGACACACACACACACACACACACACACACACACACATACACACAGAGAAAAATACACACACACATAGACACACACACACACACACACACACACACACACACACACACACACACACACACACACACACACAGAGACACACAGAGAGACACACACACACACACACACACACACACACACACACACACACACACAGAGAAAGAGACACACACACACATAGACACACACAGACACACACACACACACACACACACACACACACACACACACACACACACACACACACAGAGAAAGAGACACACACACATAGACACACACACACACACACACACACACACACACACAGAGAAAGAGACACACACACACACACACACACACACACACACACACACACACACACACACACTTTCCCTTAAAACCAAACAGGTGAATCTTACTCTACTGCATGTTTTATTCCCAAAAGAGAACAGCCTATAGGGCCCCCTAGAGTGCAGTAGAGGAACTACACATACACACACACAAAATATGGTCACCGTACTGTGTAGTTTATATAAAATCATGAATCACTGAAATAATGTCAGTAAAAATGTATTTGCGATTGACATCAATCATGCATTTGATCAATCATGCATTTAACAGATCTTGTACAAAATCTCCAGTAATCATATGTGTTCTGCGCCCTCTTGTGGCCGTTGAGGAACAACAGCTCTGTGTCTCACAGGAAACATTTACACACAATGAACTGAACTACACTGTGGACCCCGATGTGACCTTTAACCCCAGACACTCCCTACAGCAGATCAGTGTTTCTCCCTTGAGGTGGTCTGTAATGCACTCATTCGTTTTGACCCCAGTGACCTTTGACCTCTGGTGATCAGCACACTCACATGCTCTCAATGATGCATCAGCTTTCATGTCTTTTAATAGTGTTTATTTCAGCTGAAGCAGCTCTAAGCTGTGAAGCTGTTCATGTTTTATTTCTATTCAATACTCGTGTTTATTATGCAGCAGTGAACTGAACTGATTAAACAGTAAACAAAGCGAGTCATTTCATTAAAACAGAACCGAGATCAAGATTATTAAAGCTTATATTAAACTGTTCAGACACAAATACTATGCAACATCATTACAGATGAGCCAGAGTGACTGTTAAACAACTTTGAATAATGAGATGATGAAGACAAAGTTGTTAATGTTAAAACACAAACACCTGAGCAGATATACACTAATCACCACTACATCTGCCCATGCGTCTGTTTGTGATTTGTTTTCTTCTGCATACATCGTCCCGCATCACACTGGCTAAATGAAACCTAATACTTGTTTCTGTGGTGCTGATTACAGCAGTGTCTGTTTCGCTCGAGCATGTCACACATTTTCACTAAATATGACGAATTTCGTAGCATTTTTGCTTTCGACAACCATTTGTAAGGTGAACAAGTCTTGTATTCTCCCTTAAGCAGACAAACACCACAAACACTGATTCCAGATTACAACTATTTCTTCAATTCTCAGGCCTTTTTTTACATGCATGAATGATTCTGTGTCTCTAATCCTGATAAAAGCATATGCATGAGCTGGTGTTTTCTGCATCATCTGTGGGTGTTTTACAAACAGCATAAAAAAACAAGCCTATTTTTTTTTAAGTTCTTTGACATTAAGTTGAGTTTCCACTCATTTAAAGAATGCAAGTGAATAATAATAATATAATATTTATATATTAACATTTATTCAAATATTTTTATATATTACATTAATATTCTAGAATTATATATTAATGTATTAAAGTATATATTTCAAATACTTTTTGTCTTTAAAACTGAACCTTTTGACATTTCAATGCTTTTATTTTGAAAATGCATTAAAGCAGATACATATAAATAATTTTTAAAAAATATTTTGTAGAAACAGTCCACAATGTTTTTAATGATATTTTTCTCAGCATCATCACATTAGGATATATTTTATCCAAAAAAAAAAAAATAATAAAAAAAATTGGGCAAATAAGCAGTTTATTTTTTGTGTGTTATCAAAGCTACATAATAATAATCTAGCGTTCGAGATAATCATATCTAAACAGAATCTACAATCACAGATTGTAGTGAAAGGTAAGTGAATGTTATTTTTAAAGCACTTCACATAATATACATTTTCTCAAAGTAGTTTTAGACTAAATGACCTTTTAGGTAAAATACTTATTTTACTTCTGTTCTACTACAAACATTTCTCCCTTCGAATTTCAGCATCCTAATATTTTCTGTTTATTTTATTTATTTATTTATTTTGTGGATTTCTGCAATTAAGGTTATTTTTCACTGTAAGCTATTTTTGGCAAGATCAGTGTATTTTAAAAGAAACAAATACTACTTAAAATGAAAAAATAAAAACAACTGACAACCAACTCACGTCATTTTAACAGTAATAACAGTGTGAGCATCACAATTCAGTTTCAGAAATCAGTGCTTCAAGTATAAAGGCCAAATACTGCTATGTGCAAACTGTGTGTTTAACCAATGGTAGCAACATATGCAACAACTGTGACTTTTCAAGCAGTGCTTGGTTTTGTGTTTCAGGCACACTATATATAAAGCGTCTCAGCACTGATGACTGTTGCAATGAGAGCTGACGATTACTGACAGACGGAAAGACAAGATGGGAAAGAGTTTTTGGATTTAGAAAAACTGTCACACACACTTTAAATGCTTTGTTTGGATTCACAATCAGATCATCAACAGGATCTAACAGGACTGAATCTAACCGCACCTTCCCTATAAAGACAAACTGTCTTGCTGCCGCTGAATTTTACTGAACAAACCATGTCTATACACTGCAAAAGCTGGCACAGAAGCTTGATGTTTCCTCATATTTACTGTAACTCTACAACTGTTCAGTAAGTACGGGTTTGTGTGAGACGAGTTGCTTTGGATAAAAGGCTCTCGTAAATAAATATAAGTAAATTTTATGCTACGGACCTGAACGGGAGAGATAAAGAGCAAACAGCACAAAAACATTAAACACGAACAGAGAGATGATGATGTGTGCTGACAGATGTGTCTAAATCTGATATCTGTGATCACGAAGGACACTAAATAAAGACGAGAGGAAAACAGAGAAATGTGTGTGTGTTTAGTGCTAGAAAACACACGGAGAGAAACTGATGAGGAGAAAATGTGTGACAGCACCTAATCAAATCAAACATTTCTTTGAGGTCACAAAAAAAGCTCTTAAATGATAAACTTTCTAGACTATAATCCAATTAAAATGTAGAACTTTGTTTTTTGACTACACACACATTGCAAAGTTTCGGGAATGACGTCTGCATATTTATACAGGATTCACTCTCGAAGCAGCAGTGATAGTGATAATCATAGCAATAGATGGGACAAAATATGTGAAAATGTGCATTAAGACTAGAGCACCCTCAATAATTTCAGAAGATCCCTCAGTGATTATTTCTGGAACCTGGTTGATTGCTTTTGTTGTATAACTATATACAAAAACAACAAAATACAGATGCACTAAATAAAATAATTGAATAAATGCATGTTTACAATTTAAACACTTAACTTAAATAAGTAGGCTATTAATAAAATAAATAACTAGAGAAGGCTGACACTTCTATTTAGCGAGAAAAACCTACTCTTTACCTGAATTAGGAAAAAAGCTATTCTAGTCTTCATTGATGCGAAGACAGCTTTTGAGAACAGAAACAATTCATAAAAGAACAATGTATATTTAAAAAGACACGTCCAGTTTTGTGTGAGTGAAGGAAATCCGCTTGCGAGTGGAGAGATTCGTGCTTGCGCATTACACGGATCATGTAACATTATGCATGCTCGATAGAAACCACCTAAGATTAAGTATAAAGAGGAGAAGAAAGCGGCCACAGGCAGCTGCACAAGCCAGGATCCGCCACTGCTAGATGTAGTTAGAAATGTACTAAAAACAAGCCTTTCGCAAGACATCTGATGGGGGCGCACCTGGGGTGGCCAGCCAAATTTCAGGGGGAGCTGGTGCCACCCCTGGCCACCACGTAAACACGCCCCTGACAACAGGAGAGAATTTTTCACTGGTGGAAGGAATTCTGACGGCACACATTCACTGCAGAGCATCCATTGCTGAGCTAGTGATGTAATGCTACATTTCTCCACATCAAATTTTCATTTTTGGTCAAGAGATGCAGTAAATCGTAGTAGAGAATAAAGATCGTCATCAAACTCACATCAAACATTCGAATTCAGCAAAAGCAGTGTAATTTCAAACATGCACAACATTGTATGTGCACACATTATTCATCAACAAGAAACCAAAACAAATTAAATACACAAAAATTAGCATCTATCTAAAAGTGTTTTGTAGCCTAATGTCATTAGATTCACGATGCATTAGTACACAAGCGACTGTGTGTGTGTGTGTGTGTGTGTGTGTGTGTGTGTGTGTGTGTGTGTGTGAGTAAGTGCATGTTTGTTTCTCTGAAAATGAGGTGTGATCATGAAACGTGTAGATTCAGCACTGGTTTTGATCTTCTCCGCAGTAACATGGTGCAAAAGGTCATCTGGATGAAACAACACCTTCAATATTCAACACTCAGCAGCACATAATGTGTGTTATTCATGAGTGGCATTACTGATGACTGTATAGGGTTAATTAAAGTTTGAGTTTAAAGTCAGTCTGTTGCATTAAGTAAGCCCTTTGTGAAATTACTGATAAGAACAATTCTGCATGCATTAAAACAAAAGAACTCATTTTTTAACAATTAAATATCATCTATACGCTGTACTGCATTGTAAATTGAGTACTCTTATCAAATATTAATAATAATAATAATATAAAAGTTGATCCTTCAGAAGCAAAGAACTTATGTCTGATGTTCAAAAATAAAAAAATAAAAATTCTTGAAAACCAATAGTTGGCCACATTTTGGTTTTCATGAACATAAGAATAAAATATAAAAATACATGAATGAGAAAACAAAGAGCAGGAAATGCATAATGTTCTTAAAAAAACACAATATTCCATTAAAAAGAACTCAATGCACACAAAAAGATGTAACCAAATCATTACCCTTTGAATTGCAACTGAATCAAATCATGAGGCAAGTGAAGCTTCACACCTCTATTTTTTTAGCTTAGGGTGTTTAGTGCAACCAGACCCGTGACCTTCAATATCAAACACATCTGACACTAAAAGTGTTAAAGAGGTAAAGATCTGTTGCTGTTTCCACTTCACCTCACAACAGCAGTACAGAACGAACTTTTTACATCCTCAATTTCTACATCCTCACACGAATCTAAAAAAATATATACTGTACAAAACACTTCAGTCTACCTTGAACACAATCATATACAATATAAAGCACACGTCTTCATAACAATCTGGTCAAAGAAAGAATTCAAACACACTCACCTATTGCTGTTGCACATCAGGTCAGATCTAGTGTGAACAGAAACGACTGTGATCATCCAATACCATCTGAGAGGAAGAAAAACATGACAAATATGAGAAGCACACAAGAGATGCTGAGAGAAGGTTGAGCAACAGCATATATAAGACAGTTATATAAATGAAGATGCCATAAAAAAAACAAGATATACAATTTTCTGTATATCCAACTGCAAATTGCCTAAAGCAGCTAAGACATCCATATGAACAATGAGCTCAGATGTTACGCCTGTGCTAACTTCTGACTAATCACACAAATAAGATTAATACAATTTGTATGTTTACATAGTTAGTTTAACTCATAATTCCTATTAAACAAAATTATGTTGCTTTCACAGTGCAGAAAAACAAGTCTGACTCCCTATACTCCCTTTATTTGAAAAACAAAATTATTTCACATTCCAAATCACATATTTGGGTCATTATAAAAATATGGTGACTAACGTTGGGGAGTGTGACAATGGAGTAGTAGATTCAAATGCAGGCTTTTATTAGAATCGTGGTCAAACAACAGCAAACAGGTACAATCCAGGATGAGACAAAAGAGTAATCCAATGAACAGGCAAAGGTCAGGGCAGGCAGCAAACAATCAGAAACCGGATAAACAGTCCAAAGCAAAACACAAGCAAGGAACCACGGAAAAGCTACAGACTAGAATGAAGTGATGGGATACAGGTGATCGCAATGGGTGTTGAGTCCGGGCGCAAAGGGTTATGGCAAATGGAGTCCGGGGTTTATGTCAAAGTAAGAGGATGGAGTGCCCTCTAGTGGAGCTTGTGGGCACTCCAGCTAGAGATAAAAGCAAATAAAATAAAAATAAATAATATAAATAATTTTTTTGACCTTCAAGAATACCATAACACAGTATATGTCCTAATATCATTTGCTATTGTTGTTGTTGTTCATAAAAAGTCACTTTTATACATTAATAAGTCTTGGTTGGAGACATCTGATGACGTTTAACATTAAAATATGCAGCTATACAGACTGTCTGTCTATCTATCGATCTGTTATGATACATGTCCAAATACTATACAAATATACACTTTTTCAATAGTGTATTTATTATGTATCTAAAATGAGTTCTACTGGGAGATTGCAAGTGTGGGAGCTGGAATATTTTCATTTACATTAACTTTCTTCAGAAGTCTTCAGGAAACTCTGATGAACCACCACCAGGTGGCGACTCCAGATAAAAGATTATACATATCATCCAGACTTATTCCTCCAGATGAGACCTGTGATATATGAGATTTTTGGTACATGACATTTTTACCGAATATTTCATACTTATTGAGTAAATTCCTCGCTGAAATAACATATGCAACGTCAGCAATATTCTAAACATGGATATAACTGAATTCCCTGTTGTGTCTTACCAGGATTTATTTAAGTAGATGTCATCTTCCTTGATCCTGCAATGATCTTTCTGTAAACCAATTAAGTTTGAGGTTAATTTTCAGGTGGTTACTGGGATGAGGTATTATCATCCTATCATTTCCCACTGATTTTAGGGGAAAACACACATGGAGCCAGTTAAACAGAGAGAAAGAGAGAGAGAGAGAGAGAGAGAGAGAGAGAGAGAGTAATCAGGTTATCCATCCACTTCACATCTTCGGTTAAGCACCAGCAGTCAGCTCCGTTTTAATATAAGCGAGGCTCTCACACCTCAGCTCAACAGCTTGTGAAGTTGGAGGCGATTTTCTTTAAGGGATTTCTAACAAGCCTCAGTGCGAACAAGGATAATTTGATCAAACGCAGACTTTTTGCGAGAGCCAATTAAACAGAGTGAGTAAGACTTCACACAATGCGACTACAGAAAAAAACAAAACGCTCGGCAAGAACCACAGAAACGCCTCTGTAATCATTCTAATTGCAAAATCTCCAAAATTAGTCTGGAACGCTAGCTGACGAGGATCTGAATCAGATCAGAGCAGAGAGTCTGTTGGTAAACAGGTGAAGCACCAGAGAGAAGACTAGACCAAGAGTATCAAACTCATCTACCGTCTGTCAGTATGAGTCTATGAGAGCTGGTCTTTCTGAGTTTCTTCTGTGCACATTTTATCATTGTAGTCAGATGTTATAGAAGAAATGGACATAAAAAAGGTGCATTTTTCATTTCATTGTTTCAATTATGCAATATTCAGCTATTAACAATGTCTTATGGAGCTTGGAATATATGTGGAGAAACATAATAACAATAAAAAGATCAAAATAATAAAAGAAAACATAATTCAAGCAAAAATAAAAATATTACTGTTCAAAAACTTTTGACTGGTAGTCAAAATCTATCTATCTATCTATCTATCTATCTATCTATCTATCTATCTATCTATCTATCTATCTATCGTTTTTTAAGATGCCAAGCCTGCATTTATTGGATCAGAAATACAGCAAAAGCAATAATATTGTCAAATATTTGTACTATTTAAAATAACTGTTTTCTATGTTTTCTTCTGTTAAACTGTAATTTATTTCTGTGATGCACAGCTGAATTTTCAGCATCATTATCCCAGTCTTCAGTGTCACATGATCTTCAGAAAAAAAAAAAAAAAAAAAAAAACATTTATTATTATTATTATTAATGTTGAAAACAGCTGAGTGGATTTTTTTCAGGTTTCTTTGATGAATAGAAAGTTTAAAAGAACAGCATTTATCTGAAATCATTTGTAACATTATAAATGTCTTTATCATCACTTTTGATCAATTTGAAGCATCCTTGGTAAATAAAAGTATTAATTTCTATAATCTCTTTCCCCAAATAAATAAATTAATAAACTATACTGACTCCAAGCTTTTGAATGGTATAGTTTATAATGTTACAAAAGCATTTTTATTTCAGATAAATGCTGATCTTTGGATCCTTCTATTCATCAATAAATCCTGAAAAAATTTACTCAACTGTTTTAAATATTAATATTATTCTTATTCTTCTTATTATATATTATATATATATTATTATGCAGCAAATCATCATATTAGAAGGATTTCTGAAGAACCTGTGACACTGAAGACTGGAGTAATGATGCTAAAATTTCAGCAGCGCATCAAAGAAATAAATTACATTTTAACATATAATCACATAGAAAGCAGTTATTTGAAATAGTAAAAATATTTCACAATATTACTGTTTTTCCTGTATTTCTGATCAAATAAATGCAGGCTTGGCGAGCAGAAGAGTCTTCTTTAAAACATAAAAAATCTTACTGTTCAAAAACCTTTGACTGGTAGTCTGTCTGTCTGTCTATGTATCTATCAGTGTGTATTTGTGTGTGTGTGTGTGTGTGTGTGTGTATGTATATATATATATATATATATATATATATATATATATATATATATCACTGTCTAGAGAGAGCATGTATGTGTCTATCTGTCTATCCATCTATCTTTAGTGTTGTGTGTCTGCGGTCTGTATGTGTCCTACAGGCTGTTCTTCACAGACCCTCAGCGGGGGCGTCACATGTGCGCTGGCTGCACTCTCTGCTCAGCGCCGCTAAACGATCCCAGACCGTTCCAAACCATCCCAGACCGCGCCAAACCAGTACAGAACGCACAACTGCTCCCACATTTGTTCCCCGCGTCTGTGTTGACGCGCCGGACGCCAAGCGCGGGGGTCCGAGCCCCTCGTTCAGCTGGGTACGGGCGTCTGACGCACACCCGGTGCCCAGCCGGCGGAGGGGCTGTGTTTAAATTAAACAGGCACGCAGGGACGGCCCTGTGTGGGTCCTCGGAAGGCCTCGCACACAGATGTTTCTCGGGCATTGTTATCCAGAGAGCACAGATAATTGGTTTTCTCCTGGATGGGACGGGTGATGCTGTTGCCAGTGTGTGTGTGTTTTTTGGGTGTGGGTTTCGGCTATTAGGGTGTATATGTGTGCGTCTGCTGGTTGCCACCATATGCCAGCAGCAGCTTCCTATGGTTTTACAATTTTAGCACATTAGCAGGCCGCGGCGGTTCACCTCCGTCCCGCCGTACGCCGCTGTATTCGTCATGGTTTGCATCAGAATCATTTGCAAACCGGTTTAAGTCTGTCCTGTTTAGCGCTCTGGGGAGACCAAGGCTGGGTTTCTCTCAAGCAAAAACCTCTAAGCAGCACAGCTGAGAGATTCCCCCTGAACATCTCTCTCATTAACAGACTCTTGATCAGTGCTTTAACTGGAGTTTGATGTATGGAGAACCTCCACTAGAGGGCAGTTCATGACTTGGCTTCTGAAGTGCGATTCTGCCGTCCATGTAGACCTGAGACCCGACCTGAAAAGAGACCAGAAGACAGAGAGATGGAAGGACTGAGAGATTCATTAGACTTCATTCAGAAGACAGAAGCGAACTGTTCTCACTGCAATCTCACTGCATCTAATCAGCAACTTTATCTCAGATGTTTCTCCTAAAAGGCCTTTGAAATATAAAATGAACCTGATCAATGGTTGTAATACAGCTGCGGTCGGTTCTCAACATTTTTGACTCAAAGCCTTACAATACATTATCATATTAACTGAACTAGTGTCAGTATAGGTCAATTAATTAACCAGAATTCATTGTGTGATATCAGATGTTTCAAGAAATGTAAGTTCTTAAATGAAAACAATAGTTATTGAGGAGTATATTATTATTATTATTATTATTATTATTCTTTTAGCATTTTAGATAAGTTTATGATTGTTTTAATATGTTCTTATTATTATTCTTATTATTAATACTTTTACTGGTAGTAATAATAATAATTATTATTATTATTTATTATTATTATTATTATTATTAATCAGTGTAAGGAGTGTCGATATAGGTTAATTAATTAACCAAAATTAATTTTGTCATTTCAGATGTTTCAAGAAATTTATATTCTTCAATAAAAATAAATAAATAAATAAAAAATAGTTATTGAAGAGAAAAAAATAATTTAGTTTGACATACTGCTTTTTTAAGCATTTTAATTAAGTTTGAATATTATCATTGCTATTATTATTATTATTAATAATAATAATAATAATAATATTATTATTAGTGTCAGGTGTGTCAGTATAGATCAATTAATTAACCACAATTCATTTTGTGATTTCAGATTTTTCAGAAAATATATGCTCTTCAATAAAACAATAGTTATTGAGGGGCAAAAAATATCATTTCAGTTTTTTTTTTTTTTTGTTTTTTTTTAGCATTTTATTAAGTTAGATAGTTTTAATATAATAAAAATAATAATTAATTTTATTTAATTAATTTTAAGTTTATCGTTAATTTTAAGATAAACTATGTCTTACAGTAAGAGTCGTAACGCTACAAAATCAATGTAACTATCAGCCCAGATCATTTGATGAGAAATGTTTGAGTTCATATTGAGATCTCTGACTTTTGAGAGCATTTCTGAGCACAGTTTGAGACCCTGCTGAGATCTTTTCCGAAACAGGAGGAGACACGTGAGATTATTGGGCTCTCTTTCTAAGGAGAAATGGATGTCTTGATTAACAGAAGTCTGCATTTGCTCTCAATTTCATCTTTCCTCTGTATATGATAAACTTTTACAGACAGGAGATTTTTACAGCAAAGCCGAGTATTAGATATGAAATACCTAGATGTCACATTAGCAACTGTTGCTAATTAGGGTGATAGATCAGATGCGTCTGCCATGTTGGAAAGGTCAAGATCCTCTCATAACATGTGAAGTGACACAAGCATCAAGCCCTTCACCGTCTCAGTCACAGCTGCGCTGTTACTGAATCTTTGCCGGTTGGTTAGTGATTCCATACGATGACGTTTTAAAAAGGGTGCCGCTTTTTCAGTAACAAGCAAATCTTCTCAACAAGTAGCATCACAGCTTGTATGTCACATTGTATTGCACAGTTTTGCTCTTGAACAATCATCAAACACACCCTCCTACAGTATTACTCTCTCTATCAAGTAGAACTGAGAAGTGTGATTTATTTCAGTGAATCAGTTGATTCAGAATGCTTTGCTTTTGCAGAACAGTCCATTTGAATCAACTGGTTCAAACTAAATATTTTTAATTAATTTGAATCATCAATCAGTTCACAAATATTTATTATTTTATATTTTAATGTTTTTATGTGTAATATGCATTGTGTATGTGTGTATAAACAGTGTATATATCTTTAAATTCACATGTATAATATTTACACGATATATAACAATAACTTCTTTTATATACTTATTTTTAGTTATATAAAATAAGTAATTTTTTTCAGTAGCTTTATAACACTTAAAATTTTGTGTTTTTTGTTTTGTTTTATTTGTTCATTAAATTCTCAATTTTGCGCTCTTCATGCTTTTCTGTTTGGTTAAATGATCTGATATATTTAATACATATAATTTATACACACACATAAATAATATTTATGATATTTTATAATATAAAATAAAATTACATTTTTATATTTTTGTTGTGTTTATATTTGTAAAATAATAATTTATTTTATATTATATTTTAAAATTATATAAAATTATATTTTAGTCACTTTACTGTATATGTACATATAGAACATATTTATTTTTAAATAATATATTTTAATTTATAAAATCTATAAATTTATAAATAACTTATAAGTTATACATTTATAATTTGAATTTTAATTTTATATT
>JANHFF010000549.1:325000-342500 GCA_024542945.1 allo-octoploid hybrid of Carassius auratus x Cyprinus carpio
AATATATTAATAATACAATTATACAATTGTTCTAATTATATATATTATATTTTATACAATTAAAATGTTTAGTAATTATATATATATATATATATATACATATATATATATATATATATATATATATATATATATATATATATATATATATATATACACACACACACACACACACACACACATACTTTTATTTAATATTATAATTATTTTCCTTTTGTATATATAATATTCAATAATAAAAAATACATTGTATATATATATATATATATATATATATATATATATATTTATAATTTAAATAATTATATTACATATATATTCAAAGAAGTTATTTGTAATTTAATAGTTATATATATATTCTATATTCTTTATATTAAATAAATGTCATTATTTTAATTTTGAATTAATTGATCATAATTTTGTGTGTGTGTGTATGTATATATATATATATATATATATATATATATATATATATATATATATATATATATATATATATATTTTTTTTTTTTTTTTTTTTTTTTTACATTTAATAGCAATATATTCTAATTTCTTCATATATAATATAATTATTATTTTAATTTTGTGTTATATTTTATTTACTTAATTATTTAATTAATTTTTATTTCATTACAGGCAAAGCAACTTTTTAAACTTTTGAGTTTCGTAAACTTTGTCAAATTCATTGACAAGTTTGTGTTAGTGCAGCAGCCCATGGGACTTCTCTCTCTTTTTTAGTGATTAGAAAGTGAAGTTTTGCGCAGCTCTTGTCACGTTTGTGTGATGCTGAAGCTCTCTCATGTCTCTGTTTGAGCGTGCGATCTGTGACACTGCTGTTATTGGAGTGCAGTTGTGGTCGTGTGGGCAGGAAACAGGCACGTTTAGTTTCAGCCCGTCCCAAACTACAAGAAAGCAAAGAAAAAAACAAAAAACAAAAAACAAATCACGTGCCTTACTGACAACTAACTCACCACTCTCACTGCAGACTGAAGAAATTGACTCAGTACGACACTGCTTTCTGTTTCACTCTCGCACCATCAGTCTGCTGCACTGTACACAAAATGTACATTCAATATGCTACTGAAACGACTTCATTTACACTGAACCAACACACAGAAATCACAACCAAAACACTAGAAGATCTAGTGTTCCTCTCAGACACCAATGAGGTCAATAGAGAGCAAAGGAATGCTTGAATCCCCGGCTTCTCAGATGTTTCTCATCAGAACAAAACCACACTAATGCCACATATAAGAGATCTCAACAATGTCCCAAACTCTTCTTTCACACACACACACACACACACACACACACACACACACACACACACACACACACACACACACACATATATATGTATTTATTTATTTTTACATTATTTTGAATATAAATATGAGCAGCTCTATTAAATTGTATCTTTTTATTTATCCTAAACAATACTATGACAACCATTTGAGAAAAAAGTTGATATCAATAGAATATAACTGAGAACTCCTGAAAAATTAAAGACGCCATTTGAGTTGATAGTCACTGGATTAGACAATTTTAACGTTTATGAACTTCACATAAAATATTTGCTTTTATATGTTTTTATGTAGTTAAAACCAAAAATATAAACATTAAATAAATATATATAATTGTATATATTTATTATTACTATATATATATATATATATATATATATATATATATATATATATATATATATATGTATATATATATATATATATAAAATTAAAATAAATATTCTTAAAAGAAATATAAATATTATTAAAATATCTAATTTAGATATATACAATTATATGAACATGTAACTGTACATATTTATTATTGTTATTATTGTTATTATATAAAATAGATTTAAAAATATATATACATTTTAAATATAATTATATTAATGTATAATTACAAATATATATAATATTATTATTATTATTATTATTATTATTATTATTATTATTATATTAACAATATATATATATATATATATATATATATAATTTTTATGTAATTAAAAATAAAATGAAATATAAAATATATTTTTACAAATATTTATTCATATTTGTATTATAATATAACCTTTTTACAACCATTTAGCATTAAATCACGTTTTAATTAATGTTGTTTCATTTTTTTTCAACTGCATCATTAGTTCAACCACATTTTAATATTGACGGTTGGTCACGTGTCGACCGGGACAACGTCTTTCTCTGGGAATATTATATTTGCATGATGTAACATAATCATCACATCTTTCAAATTAAAATGAAAGGTTCCAGAAAGTGTTTATCATAGGAGAACTTTTGAAGTTCTTCAGTAAACCACATATGTACTTAAAGGAACCCAGGATGCTTTAGTACTCGAGATGAACTTGATGTGAGAGTCAGACAGTCAAACAGATGAAAATAAATCAGAATAAATGCCATCTGTACTGTTGACCTCTGATACAGTGAAATCTGACTGCTGCTGTCATAATATATTGTTGAGAATGAATATGGGCTGAGAATCGTGTTAAATGAGCTAAAGATTAGCGGCTAACAAGGGTGCAGTGTTCTGGAAAGTGTGCATGTGTGTTTGTGTGTGTGTGTGTCTGTTTGCACACTTACACAAATACACAACTCAAGACGTCTTGGGTCTGTGGCTTGTCCTGCAGAAAAGTAACACTTCAGCTCAGAAACTCACAGTTCTCACCAGAACGCTCAAAATAACTTGCCTGCAGCGCTGGAAACACACACACACACACAAATGCACCGAATGCTCACCAATTCATGCAGACAAAAGTTAAAGAACAAAAATAGTCCAACAAACTGAGTTTGGGATTGAGATGGAAGGAAAGGACATGCCTGAATATGTAAGAGCAGATATTGTAAACAGCTGTGACAGTGTTAGTGAATGTGGGTGATTAGTCATGCAAGTTGTACAGTACTGCTGCTATTTTGAAAGGGTTGGTTATGTAACACCACTGAATGAAGCATTTACAGTAGTTATAGATTTGTACATTTGCTAAAGAAAATGTGAGTGGTTTAACCCATGCCAAAGTCAATGCAGCAATGCTGGGCTGTTCTGTGAGTGCATTTCCCAAAAGCATCATTAGCCAACAATGGTCGCAATTTCCGTCGTTACCAACATATTTCAACGATTCGGTGTTTTGAAAACCATAGTTCAAGCGAACATTCGCAAACGAACATGGTAGGAACTACATCTCTCAACCTGTGGTTAGAAGCATAGTTTCTTGTAGGACATATGGACTTAAATAAATTATGCTCTTGGGCACAATAAGCAAGCTAACATGCAGTACAATCCATATATTCCATTCTATTTAAATATAAATGCATTTTAATCGATAAATTTTAGCGCGTCCTCAATAAGCTCCATTTTTGAAGCATAAATGTCTAAGGGAACCCTGGAGTATGACATAAGAGGAAACCCACGAAGAATCAAACATCAAACAAAGGAAAAAAGACAGGGAACAAAACTTAGTAAAGTAGTCATCAGGTGACATATTCAATACAGCAGCATCTCAAAGATCTCGAATCAATTAATTAGCAGAAGTTATTACTCCACCACATGCGTGTGACGTCATTAACAACGGCCCTAAATTGTTGAACTAAAGTGGTTCAAACGACGGAGATGCGACAATGTTCAGGAAACAGTCGCGACTGACTAGTCAGTTTTCACAACAATGAATCGTACTGTGGTGGTTAATCAGTGAGTTACGTCGTTGTACAGAAAACGCACCCCTGAGTGGTTGTTAGTTTTGTGGTTGCTTGAGCGTTGCTACGCAGGTGTTCTGGGTGGTTGCTAAGGAGTTGCTATGCAGTTTCTAGGGTGCTCTAGGCGGTTTCTCAGGTATTTTGGATGGATTCTAGGGTCTATGCAGATGCTAGGGTGTTCTGGATTTTTCCTAGGGCATTGCTAGGGTGTTGCTATGCAGTGTATATGCATTTTCTAGGGTTTTGTGGCTAGTGGCTAGGACATTGCCATGTTGTTGCTAAGGCATTATTATGCAGATGCTGGGGTGCTCTGGGTAATTCCTAGGGAATGGCTAGTGTGTCCTAAGTGGTTACTAGGGCATTTCTATGAAGTTTCTATAGTCTTCTGGGAATAAATTTAGCATCATTGTTATCAATAGAGCTGATTTACAAGTGAAATTTAAGTAATTTCATAATTGATAAATCCTGCTGCATTATCACTCTTATTTTCCTCTTTATTACTATATCTGCTTTGAAACTATCTGTATTGCACAAAGCACTACAGAAATAAAAGTGTCTTGACTTGGTAGCTAGGGCATTGCTATCCAGTTGCTAAGGTGTTCTGGCTGGTTGCTAGAACAGGATGTTCTGGGTTGTTGCTAGGGCATTTCTATGCAGTTTCTATAGGCTTCTGAAAATAAATGGAGCAAGATAAAGACACCATTGTCTTCTATAGATCTAATTTACAGAGAAATTTCCTAACTGATGCATTTTGGAACATTAACACTGTTACTTTCCTGTTTATTATTACTGTAAATCTGCTTCAAAACGATCTGCATTGCATAAAGCACTAGAGAAATAAAAGTGACTTGGTTGCTAGAGCTTTGCTATGCAGTAGCTATGGTGTTCTGGGTGGTTGCTAGGATGTTGCTAAGGTGTTCTGAGTGGTTTCTAAGACAGTGCTACAGTGTGCAGTTGCTACAGTATTAAGGTTGTTTGCTAGGATGTTTTTAGGATGTTTCTAGGGTGTTCTGGGTGGTTGCTAGGTGTTTTTTTTTTTTTTTACATAATTTAATCTACTCTTAGGACTCTGTGATATTGTGGATCTTTAAAGTAAGTCTGCTGGATCTGTTCTAATCACAATGGGCACTAGTAACAGTTCTGCTTGATTTCATAAAATGATGCCAGTAATAATGCACTTCCCTGTGTAGATTTGTGTGTTGGTTCGGCCCCTGCTGCCCGTGTCCCTCTCTGGCACTTGTGCACTGGCACCGAGGCATCAGGCACCCCTGCCGGTCCGCCTGGCATCTCTGCGGCCCCTCAGGGCTTGGTCAGCACCCGGGTGGGAGTATTTCCAGTCCCTAAGGAGGACGCGAGGGGGAGGGTCCTGCTCCCCGGGGAGACACCAGAGAGCCAGAGTCCAGCGCAAGACAAACCCATCTGCCCTAGAGAGCATGCCCACCACACACACACACAATGCCACCACACGGAAACCAACTGCTGTCCTACAAAACCATCTCATTAGTTTTACTGTATATTAAGGTTTTTCAGTGGGAGTAGCTTCAGTCCTGAATCTCAGAAATAATATAACAGGGTCAAAGTCTGCATCTGAGACAATATCTTTTCAATAATTATTGTTGATAAGCCCAAACTATTCTTCCATTTGAGTTTCATAATGGTCCGCATAACACAATTCAGATGTGTCTGCACTATGTGTGCAGCCCAATTTTTGTGTCTGTATGGACAGGCTGCGTACAACACTACAGACACAAAGTGAATGTTGAGACAGAACAAGTTCCCTTGTTGGCACTTTGTGTGTGTCAACTCATTCAAGACGAAGTGGGAGCGTGGAAAAAGAAGTATACCCAAGCCTTTAGGTAGACTAAGGCCAAAAATATACTTTGGCCGTCCGCATTCCACGATGGTCAATAAACTGTCCACATAATGTAATTTTTGTCATGAGAAGTGTCCATGGACATCTACACACCATTTGCTTGCAGCAAAATTCTTGTGTCCGTGCAGACAGTCCATGTACAATTGCACAGGCACGAGGTGAAAGAGAAGACAGAAGAGTCCACTAGGTGATACTGCATGTGTCAAACTCGTCCATCTGTTCATCCGCGTTGGAATATACTTTAAAAGCTGTGTACACACAGCTCTCTGCGAGACGGAGCAGAATGCAGAAAAATAAGTATACCTGGGCCTTTAGGTAGACTAAAGCCCAAAGAGCACTTGAGCCGTACGCGTTCTGTGACCGTCTGCGCAACACAATATTTGTCATCAGAATTGTCTGTGGATGTCTATGTACATCATCCACATGCAGCCCATTATTTGTTTCCACACGAAAGGTCTGCATACAATAGTGCAGGCGCGAGGTGAATGTTGAGGCAAAACAAGTCTACTATGTAGTAGTGCGCATGTATTGAATGTCCATCTGTGCTTATCCACAGTTAAGAATACTTTTAAAGCTGAGCGAACACAACTTTGTACGAGTCGAACTGGAATGTGGAAAAAGAAGTATACTTAGGCCTGAAAGTATACTAATAAATGCACTAGCTCACCAGCTCCACCATAAAATGTGAAAAAAATCTCAAAAAGTCATACATCGACAGAGGGACCAGAGTTGAATCTAGAGAACAGAAGATCAGAGACGTGAGGGACAGACTTGCTGATAAAAAGTGAAACACGACGTGGGAATCACCAAAACAAAACTGTGTGCATGTTGGAAGGTGTCACCACAGGGGTTCCCATGTCAACTCTTTGCCCATCATCACCAGCAGAAGTGATCAAGCTTTATCTATGCAGAACACTATATAAATCCTCAGATAAGACACATCCAACTCTGGTTGCTAGGTAGTTGCTAGGGTGTCTAAGTGAGTGACATGACATACAGCCAAGTATGGTGACCCATACTCAGAACTGGTGCTCTACATTTAACCCATCCAAAGTGCACACACACAGCAGTGAACACACACACACCATGAACACACACCCGGAGCAGTGGGCAGCAATTTATGCTGCAGCGCCCGGGGAGCAGTTGGGGGTTCAGTGCCTTGCTCAAGGCCACCTCAGTCGTGGTATTGCCGGCCCGAGACTCGAACCCACAACCTTATGGTTAGGAGTCAAACTATCTAACGATTAGGCCACAACTTCCCCGCAACTTAGTTGCTTGGACGCTGTTTAAGGTGTTCTGGATGGTTGCTAGCGCATTGCTATGACGTTGCTACTGTAAGTTGGTTACTAGGGAATTGATATACATTTGTTAAGGTGGTCTGAGTGGTTGCTTGGATATTACTCTGAGAGATTTCTGTGTGGTTGCTACTGTAGGATGCTGCTGGGTGTTCTGGGCATTAGCTAGTCCATTCTGGTCGGTTGCTAAGGCAGTGTTATGCAGCTGCTAGTGTCTTCTGGCTATCGCTAAGTGGTTGCAAGGGTGTTCTGGGTGGTCGCTAGAAAGTTACTATGAGTGTTTTCTGTGTGGTTTGCAAGACACTGCTAAGGTGTTCTGGGTGGTTGCTAGGGCATTGCTTTGCTGTTGCTAGTGTGTCCTGAGTGGTTGCTAGGGTAGCGCTTTGCTTTTGCAAAGGCATTTTGGGTGGTTGCTAAAACATTCTGTTATGTATTTACTAGGGTTTTCTGGTTGGTTGCAAGGGCATTGCTTTGTGGTTGCTAGGGCAGTGCTAGGGTTTTGAGTGGTAGTGAGGATGTTGTTATGCAGTTGATAAGGTGTTTTGTATGGTTTCTAGGATGCTGCTAGGGTGTTCTTGGTGAGGTTGCTAGGGCATTGTTATATGATTGCTAGGGTCATCTGTCTAGACGCTAGGGCACTGCTTCAACTGCCAGAACCAAATCTCTCTGTACTAGAGAGCTTATAAAAATGAACATCCTCATTTTGTTGGTTTGTGGCTTTGTTGCACAATTTGATCTAATAATTGTGTGGGTCAGGTTCTCATGAAGGTGCAACATAAAGTGGGAGAGAAAGAGGAACGGTGAACGAGAAGTAAGTCTGTAAAATGCCATAAGTGGCAGAGCAGTTACAGACCCTCAAACACACTGTGATATTAAGAGAAGGTGAAAAACCACAACACACTCTCTCTCATTCTTTTTCATGCTATAACAGGCTATAAACTGAAATCTCATTCAGACAGTGTATAAATAGATATATATACATACATACATACACACACATATATATATATATATATATATATATATACACATGCATATGTTGACGCACTTAAATATCCTTAAAATATCAGCGCAAGTGTCACTAAGGGAACTCTCATAGTTCAATCTTGGTGTTTATTTACAGTAAATGACACTTGATTAGCGATTTAGGGCTGCAACAAATGATTATTTTGATTATCATGATCTCTCTCTCTCTCACACACAGACACAATGCCTGTGTTAATCTATTCATACAGTCACACTTATAGGGCCCTATCATACACCGGTGCAATGTGTTAGTAATATGTGCCTATACAGTAAGTGGGTGCACAATGCGCATACACTTTACTTATTACACACAGGGATGCGCAGCAGTACACAAACATTTTTAAAAATGAAAAATTAAATTCCACCATGTAAATAGCGAACCCGCCATGGCACGAGCACAACTGGCTTTTAAAGGGAATGGGAGAGGAGACGTTCACATTAAACCCAAAACACTTCAATTACTCATAAAGAGAATAGGGACTACCCTTTTAGACCAAGTTAATAAATATTTAAATCATAAAAGCAAATCAAAATAAAACAATAAAATATATATCTATGGATATATTATATATATATATATATATATATATATTATCTGACACCAACAGTGCATGTCGTGTGACAATTAATTAGTGTTTTTATTAAATAATTTAAAATTAAATAAAAACAAAATAAAATATTAAATATTAAATAAAAATGTTATAGATTTATAAATTAGGTTTTTTAGGTTTAAGGTTTAAGTTGATGTACTAACATTACTAAAACTAAACTGGAACAAAACAAAAAAAAACTAAATAGAAAAAGTAAAAAAATAACAAAAACTAATGAAAAATGGCAAAAGCACATAACAAAATAACTAAAACTTAAACAAAAAAATTAAAAACACAACTGAAAATAAAAAAATTAAAAGTACATAGATACTATAAAGCAAATATAAACACTATTATAAAATAAAAAGTAATTATAAATACTATAATAAATACCACTGTATTATAAATACTAAAATATGTAAATACTAATATAAATACTACTACAATAACATTGCCATTAATATAACTGTAAACAAGCCAATGTATTATTAAATTACTAAACTATTACTTTTAACTTAATTAAGTTTCAGGAGGGCTTTAAATACTGGAGTGCAGTTTCTCTAGATTCGACTCTGGTCCCTCTGTCGATGTATGACTGAATGCAGATCTGGTGCAAACATCCACATAACTGATCAGATGCTTTCTTAATTGCTGTTTTCTCACCGCTGTCATTTTTGTTGAGTGTTTTTTTTTTAGTTATTGAGAGGAAAGCATGCAGCATATATTTACATATTCATCTAAATACGGTCTCTTAGCATCATCAAGATGTTCGCTAACAGTACACCGCTGCTTGTATATATTGAACTCCTTTTATGAAGAAGCGAAGAACATAAAGATTTTTTGCCGTGAGTGTATCAGGGCCTTCACACATGATAGCATTTTTTGTTTGTATTTTTGTAAAAACTTTCCAACACTCTACAGGTTCGGTTTCATTCACACTTTTCACAAGCATGTGTTCTTAGATTGCATGAGGGCTGAATTACAGTTTTGCACAACAGCGCCACACTGGTCAAACCGCGTTACTGCAGGTCCGTAAAATTACATCATATGAGATCAAATGACTATTCGACAACAAAAATATTTGTTGATAATATTGATCAATCGTTTCAGCCCTATTTGTGATCTAATGAATCACACTCAAGAATTTTTAAGTGTGGCTCGAGTGTCCAAAAACTTTCAGGCCTGTGTGTATTCACTTAGAAGTGAATGAGCAGAAGTCTGTGTGCGTTTCGTGTAGAATAGCATCGCGGGACTCTTTGTGAAGGTTTGTTTGAGAGCCGAGATGCTCAATAGATTCAAAATGTCCTTCTGTGCGTTAAACAGCTGCTGAGAGACCTGCGGAGAACACACACTCACATCTAATTCATTAGCATAGATAAATGAGATCAGCTCTGGCAGAGCAAACGACACACACACTCACTCAGAGCTCTGAATCAGCCCTCCATTCAGCACAATGACCCTTTCTACCCCCTGAAAGTGAGTTCATTTGCCCCTCACACACTCTTTCAGTCTTTTTCTCTCAGACAGTGGTTAGCAAAAGCTTCATTCAGGTCCAGGATTTTTTGATAAAGGCCCATGTAAACAAACAGCTGTGAAAACCCACCAAATTGTACACAACTAGTAGGTTTAAAGGTTTTCAGATGTTTGAATCTGTTTGAGAGGCCTGCAAATTTACTTATAATATATATATATATATATATTTTTTTTTTTTTTTACTTAAGCTTTGCTCTGATGCCATTTTATTGTTCTCATTTATCTATCTATCTATCTATCTATCTATCTATCTATCTATCTATCTATCTATCTATCTATCTATCTATCTGTCTGTCTATCTATCTATCTATCTATCTATCTATCTATCTATCTATCTATCTATCTATCCATCTATGCATCTAAAATGTAAAGGCATCATTTCACCCATTTATTTTTATATTTTGAGTATTTTTTTGTGACTGTTCTGAAGCGTTTTTGTTCATTCTAGTTTTATCTATATCCTTCTTTACAGATATATAAATATCAATTTATCTTGCCATAAATTAATTTAGATTTGGCCTCTTAAACATTTCCAAAAACTATCATTTTACTTGAAAGATGCAAAGCCGTCAACATTTCCGTCGTTCAAAAACAATCATTTTTGATATTTTGATGTTTTTTTGCAACTAGCTGCGTTCTGATGCCATTTGTTCTCATCTCTCCACATCCTGTTTGCTTGTTTCTCTCTTTTTTCTTTTGTTGTTGTTGTTGCCACATTTGTGTTCCACTCGTTCACTTTCATGTGTCGTTTAGTGTGACATTTCAAGATGTGGCAGCAACAAAATATACATGATCTATATTTAAAACTAAAGACATTCCCCACCGAAAGAGAGAGAGAGAGAAGCTGTTATCTTTCATCTCCAGTACACGAGGTGTCAGAGTTTGTGGTTAAACTGCATTTCTACAGAGCCAAGACCATCAGACTTCTTGTTTTAGACTATTTTAACATGCATCATTGTTCCTGTATAATTAAACTACTGCAGATCTTAAAGCTCATCTTTAAGTTCTGATGCAGCTCTAATACTGAGATCAGTCTGAATAGGACTTGGTGATGTAGAAAAAACATGTTATTTATTTGTGTTTCCTGTTCTGCGAGTTTCATTAAGAAACATGACAAACTTAACAACTTTTACTTCATTACCAGCTCTAAACTGTGAAATTTGGACAATTCAGCATTAACATGATGAGACACTGCATGTAAAGTTATTATGAAGCGATTTAGTCTGACTTATCTGTATGTTTTGGATTTGTTGTTGCGCTTTAATGTCCAGTCCTCCTAAGTATCATGTTTTATATTGATTTGTCGTCACAGCTGCTTGTACGTCCACATCTCTCTGCTGTTTACATGCTTATAAAACAAAAATTAGATTTAAATAAATAAATAATACACTCTGCGTAAGCATGTTGTGAAAATAGTGGTACTACGTTTAGTCATATAAAAAAAAAATATATATGTGTGTGTGTATATATATATATATATATATATATATATATATATATATATATATACACACACACACAGAGACGACAACAAGAACAACTATATACGCATGGATGTGTGCATATATATATATATATATATATATATATGTGTGTGTGTGTGTGTGTGTGTGTGTAGTTTAGACTTTTAGCTTTTATTATATTTAATTATATTAAATTTATTACACACACACACACATATATATAGCTTTTATAATATAGTATGACCATTAGTTTTTAAATATTAAACATTTAGTACGAGAGAGAGAGATACACACATGCATTAATATACATCTATAGATTTTTATATACATAATATTTTTATTATACTATAATATATTATAATTTATGATAAAATCATATTTTATATTTTAAAACTTAAATGGCTCAACTAAATTATATATATATATATATATATATATATATATATATATATATATATATATATATATATAGACACACACACATTGAAACTTGAACTTTTAGAACATATATAAACATATATATTCATATACACACATAAATACGAAAATATATTTGTGTATTTATGTATATATTTATACATGTACTTAATTTTTATCCATTTTGTAAAAATATATTTTACTTCACAAAAGAAATGAAGGATGGAAGGACTAGATGACTGTGATCTCTCAGGGTCTGGTGATGTTTGTGTCTTTTGTCTGTATGTTCACAGATTCGGGGGAAACAGAGGTGAGAAGGCCGGGTCAGGTTCCAGCTCGAAACTTGTGTGTGTGTGTGTGTGTGTGTGTGTGTGTGTGTGTGTGTGTGTGTGTGTGTGTGTGTGTGTGTGTGTGTGTGTGTCTCATTTGGAGAATCTCATTCGCAGCTCAACATTCAGGGAAGAAGAAATCGAACCTGTCAGAGCCTTCAGGCAGAACACAGCGAGGTGTGGAAGAATTCAGCTCAAGACGGATCAGAACACACACACACACACACACACACACACACAGGGAAAGGGCACGCGCTCATAACACACACACAGACACTAGAAACACACGTTATTCTCGTCTTCTGACTTTATTCCGGATCAAACGTCACTAATCACCGCAGTGACACTCCGACAACAGCGATCATCTTCACACCGTGTTATTGGCCGCCATGTGTCACATGACCTATCATCATCAGCATCATCATCATCATCATCAGGGTCAAAATGCCAAAACATCTCGTTGACCTTTCAGCCTCACGGCGGACGTGCGGAGGTGCTAAAATCAGACCCTCTCCAATTATGTCATTCATCGTCACGTTTCTGTCCGAGGATTTTAGTGTTTGATTAACGATTCATAGCACTGTTAATTAAATTACACCGGCTGTGATTGGCTTATTGCTTTCAGATCAGTCTCAGGAAACCATTTCAGAGACATTTTGAATTTTTCTGACATTTTTCTCGTTGGAAAAAATTACAAGGAATCATATTCTCCCAGTCCGGGCCCAAATCTACCACTATGAGGTGCTCAAAAACATCAAAAATTCATAAACTATCACCTGAAGCCTCAATATGAGCCGATGCAAACGACCAACAGTTATTTATCATTTCAGCATCATCACAATCATTCTGGAACCCATTTAATTTTCCATTAATAGACAACAAACTCAAGTAAGTTCAGGTATTTCTGTTTTGTTGCACTTCGTAATAAATCACACTTTATTGAAGAAGAAGAAATAATATAAATAATCCAAAACATGTTTTGTGCAACAACCATTCAACCTGAAGAGCAGTGCATACAAATGTCTAATAATGACAAATTCTGCATTTCCTCTTAAAAAAATAAATAAAATAGAATAAAATAGAATATCTAAGTATAAGTCTAATGCTTACAATGCCTATTAAAATGTAAAGGTGATAAATATAAAAATATAAAACTTCTAAAATATTTTATTTTAAAATCAATCAATGCTTCATTTGAAAATGTATTATTTTTAAATATAAGTTTTTAAATGTTTTATTAAATTGTATTTAAATTATGTTTTAAATGGATGTAAAACTATGTTAAAATGTTTTTTTTTATTATTGTAAAATTAAGTAAAAAAAAAAGCAATATGGTAAGTAACAATAATATTACTAAATGGATTCAATAAAAATTTAATTTATTACAATAAACAATTCTTCTGCCACTTTATAATTCAATAATTGGTTTTCAAAGCTTGCAGCTTTCACAACAGCCCTGAATGCAGGATCAGATCGGATGTGCGACACGTTCCAGAGGTTCACACACACACACACACACACACACACACACACACACACACACACTCATGCACTGGGCATCAGCTTCAGTGGAAAATGTAATGTCAGCAGGTGGGTTTGGTCACAGCGTGCTCTGTATTATTGCTGTAGGCAGGGATTCTGGCGACACACACACACACACACGAGCGCGCGCAGTGACATCATGCACACACACACACACACACACACACACACACACACACACACGCGAAGGGTCTCCCACAGACCTGGCAGATAAAAGCATAACAAAGTTAAAGTGTTACCTGCCTCTCCCACCTCAGGCGTGTCACAGTGCCAAACACACAGAGATGTTTCCATGGCAACGCTATGAGTACATCAGCATGTATGACCACACGCAAACACCTGATGTACTGTATAAGACACACGCTATCCAACATGCTTCATACATCTTCACAACTGCATACTAACATACTATTTCTGCAGTATGCACTACATCAGGGATTTATATATAAGTACAAATGTTAAATTATTTTAAAATGGTACTATTAAAATATCATAAAATAATAAAAGTTTTTAGTTTAAGTTGAAGTACTAAAATAACTTAAACTAAATAAAAACTAATCAATAAAAATAATAATATATAAACATTTTAATAAAACTAATAAAATAAAAACAAAAAATGATTATAATAACTATTAAAGTTGTAAACTAAATTAAAGTGAAGTTAAACTAATTAAAGTGAAAATGTAAAATATAAAAATAAAGTCTAATGCAAAATATTAACAAAAACTTATCTTATCAATCGATACTTAAAAATAACACAATTCGCATAAATGTGAATTTCCATATGCATGCATCAAACTGGATGAGTTACAACATCTAATATAATTATCAGTATCAAATTAGTTTAATTTTTAGACATTTTGTTATGTGCTTTTGCCATTTGTTTTTTAGATATTGCCATTAAGGTTTATTTTTATTCCAGTTTTAGGTCAGTTTTACTTATTATAGATTTAAACCTAGTCATTCTAAATAATATTTTGAATTAGCTTTTATTTTCAGTTTTCATTTAAAAATTTTAGTAATTTTGTTATGCACATTTTATTTTACATTTTCTTTTTTTTTTTTGTAATATTGTATAGGTTTATTTATTATTTCAGTTTTATTTTTAGGTCACTTTTAGTATTTTTTTATTTACTTCCTTACATAATCTCATACTGTAGATCCCACAATGCAATGCACCTGCTATTTACAGTGTAACTAAAGAACCAGAAACATCACCTACTGTCAAAATTGGCTCAAAGTGCAAAATGCACTGTAACGAATGATTTTAAAACGTTTAAAAAGAAAAAAACTAAGATTATTGGAGCATGTTTTACAAGAAATACTATTGCAGTCTTTCTGTTTCAAGATTTTATGTTAAATTCTATGTTACTTTCCATTTCTTTGAGTGCATATTGTTTCAAAGTAAATCCTACACCTTTTTTTTTTTCTTTTCAAAATAACTCACCATATAAAACATGCAACATAATAAGGTGTGTTTTTGTTGAATAATGTCTGAAGTATATAGTAACCTGGCTCTGTACACCATGAATATTATTACAGTAGCTCTATTGTAAGTGGCTTTGGATAAAAGCATGCGCTAAATGCATGAATGTAAATATATTATGCACTATGTAGTGCACTAGTTTTGTGCATGTTCTCTTCTGTAGTTTTTACTGAAAGCTTTGTTCTAATTTCAGAAGATCAGAAATAATTCAGGTGACCCGTCCAGATCTCTTTAGGCCTGCAGCATCACACACACACACACACACACACACACACACACACACACACACATACACACACACACACACACGCACACGCACACGCACACGCACACGCACACGCGCGCGCACACACACACGCGCGCGAGGGTAATAATGATGGACCAGATGGGGTTTTTGAGCGAGCGGTTTAGATGAGCTGCGGGTGGCTCATGAAGGACACACACACACACACACACACACACACACACACACTGGCGTTCACCGCTGACTCACCGAAGTACCAACAAACTGTCCTCTGGGTTCAAAGAAAACTGATTTTTATCAGCCAAGTGTTAAAATACGAGTTCTTAGTATGTTTGTGTATGGAAATGTGTGTGTGTGTGTGTGTGTGTGTGTGTGTGTGTGTGTGTGTGTGTGTGTTAGTCTGTGCAGATCAAAGGTTTCTGCAGGTCCTGCTGGAGAGTAAATGTGCTGTTAAAACTGCTGTGTGCGACACTGTTATTTTAGTATTATTTACATACTATTATAGTTTTTATTCATTTTTTGAATTAGCTTTTATTTTAATATTCTCAGTTTTAATTTGAAATGAATTCTTAGTCATTATGTTATGTGCTTTTGTTGTTTTATTACATTTTTATTACAATATATTACTACTTGGGTTTATTTGTTCTTCCGTTTTTATTTTTATGTCAGTTTCAGTTTTTATTTATTTCCAGTTATTAATTTCATTTTTTTTTTTTTTTTTTTCAGTTTTCATTTTCATTTCTGTCATTTTTTTTTCTTATATTACTATTTATTTTTATTTTTATTTTAGGTCAGTTTTCAATTATTTCCAGTTAGTTATGTTTAATTATAATTTTTAATTAGCTTTTACTTTTATATTCTCAGTTTTCATTTGAAATTTTACCATAACTTTTAGTAAACACTTGTTTTGTGTGTGTGTGTGTGTGTGTGTGTGTGTGTGTGTGTGTGTGTGTGTGTGTGTGTGTGTGCGTGCGTGTGTGTTTAGTACTGTTTAGGTTTATTTTATTTCAGTTTTAGTTATTAATTTTAGTGTTTAAACTAAACTTAATTAACTAAAGAAACATTTCTACTTAGCATTTAATTAAAGTTTAATCTAATATTTTTATTTTATTTTAGCTTCATTTCAGTTAACGTTCTAAATAGTTCTTGTTCATACTTTAAAAAAAAAATTGACCCGTTTGTCAACTTAATCGTGTTAGTTTTGGGGGCGGAGCTATCTGTATGACCGACCAATAGCAGACTAGAGGCGTGTGGTTTGGAAACCAGTCAGGATCAGCAGTGACCTTGCAGCTCTTGTACCTGTCCGGACATCAGAGGAGCGAGTGTGTCGTCTGCTCTGCCGTGCAGCTGTCGCTGTGAAGCTCCTGGAGCTTCGTCCCAGTGCTGAGCATCATGGCTTCTGCACACCTGCAGGGCACAAATCAAATGCATGTTTGACTTCATGAGGAGGTCTTTATGGTCTCTCACCTCTCTCTCTTCTCTCTGTCTGATGTCTGAAGCCCCAGGAGCAAAGCCTTTGCCCCCTGCTTAAAGGTCAATAACCCCAGAGAGAAAGACAGAGAGAGAGACGGAGGAGCCTGATTACTGAACAATAATAACACAACACACACTACAGCTCTGTCCAAATGAATCCTGTGTGGATGGAGCTAGAGTAATAATGAAAATAGCTAAAATTATAATAAAGTAAAAATCTGTAAATGAAAAATGAATAAATAGAAATATACAAATAATTTAATTCAATACCAAAATAAAAATAAAAATCCAGAAATAAAAAAATAAGTAGAAATGTAGGAAAGTATTTAATTTAATATCAAAATAAAATTTTTATAAAAAAAATATATATAAATAGAAATGGAAACATTTTATTCAATATGAAAATAAAAATTAAATAAAAATAAAAAATAGAAATGTATAAATATATTTAATTAAAAACCAAAATAAAATTAAATAAAAATATATCATTTAAAAAATATAACTAGAAATGTATGA
>JANHFF010000549.1:347500-350560 GCA_024542945.1 allo-octoploid hybrid of Carassius auratus x Cyprinus carpio
TTTTTTTTCATGTTTATAGACATAAAAGACTTTTATATTTTGAACTAAAATAAATTAAATAGTTTTTTATTTATTTATTTTTTGTTTTATCTTTATTTAATTATAATTTAATTTAAATAAGAGCTTTTTTTAAATGTTGTCTCTATTATTATTTTTTATTAAAACAAAGACAATTATGTTCATAAATATTTTACCTTTAATTTAATTATTATAATGTTTAATTAAAATAACTTTAAAACATTTTAATGTTTATGCCAGAACATATGCATTGGATATTTTTGTATAAAATCCAACAAACACCAAACCTCATTCATAAACAGCACTGAAATATTTGTGAACATAATATGCTCATAAATATTAATAAAATGCAAAGTCCTGTTGTTAAAATCTTATTGGATGAGCCACATGATGTAATATATATATATATATATATATATATATATATATATATATATATATATATATATATATATATATATATATATATATATATATATATATATATCTGAAATAACAGAAAGTCCATTAAATACTAAGAATTAATTATTGTGATTATTGTTAATATATATTTCACTGTTGTTAAAAAAATAATATTTCACTGTTTATTATAAAATTGGTGTCTGTTATGACTTTACCGTTGCAGTCTTTTTCAAAAAGCAATTAGTCCCTTGAGGCTGTGCATTACAGTGATTTACCACGGTTAAAAGAGCTTAAGCTGAACTAAAACTTTTAAAACCTCATACCGTGGTAAAGGCCACAAGTGGCTTTATTCTGCACTACACCGTCTATCTGTGCTCTAAACAGATATAAAACACGTCTGTCACTAACGCCGTGACAAATAAACACACGGATCTGTGAATTTCTAGACTCTCGTGATTCAAAATCCTGATTTGTCCTCAATCTGTTGTGTGCAGAATCTTCGGTTGCACACAAACGCAGCGATACGAGGCACAGGAGCGAGCGAGCGGCCGCTGGGCTCGGCCAGGCATGATGCCATCAGCTCCAGCTTCACGTTGGCACGGCTCCTTCGCCCTTGCCCTTGCCTGTCGATGCCAGCCGAAGGCACAGGGTGGCACCTTGGCCGAGATGCCCAATGGTCCAGCTAATCATATGCATCTCTGTAGGGCAGATCAGGCCACCCTGAGAGAGGCCAGCAGATACTCCAAACTCTCGAAATATGACAGCGTTTGGAGGGGAAAGGAACATCATCTCCTAAAGCTCTATTCTGTTCCACTCTATTCATATTCTTTGGCCTTTTGTTTAGTTTGTGATGTTGGTCAAGTCAAGAGACCTGAGTGACTTTCAACCACCTCAAACACCATAGCAACCACTCAGATTACCCTAGTAACTACACCCTAGCAATCACCCAGGCAACATAGCAACCACCTAAAACATCCTAGCAACACCCATGCAACTACCCAAACCATTAGAACAAGAACCTTGCAACAACAACAACAAAACATCCGACAACATTATAGCAGCACCCTAGCAACTAACCAGAATACCATAGCAACCACTCCAAACACCCTAGCAACTACTCAAAACAAAATAGCAACCACACAGAAACGCCCCAAACACCTAGCAACCACTCAAACACCCTAGCGACCACCTAGAGAGAACTCAAAACACTCTAACAACCACCCAGATTGACATTTATGCATTTTAGCAGACTTTTATGCATTTAGGAGAAAAAAAAAAGATTACCCTAGTGACCACCCAGAGCATTGTAGCAAGCACCCCAAACCACCCTAGCAACCTTCGTCGCAATCGCCCAAAACATGACAACAACATTCTACCAACCACTCAAAACAGCCTTACAACCACTCAGAGAATACTAGCAACCCACCGAAACACCCTAGCAACCACTTAGCACATCCTAGCAACACCCTAGCAACCACTTAGAAACCACCCACAACACTCTAGCAACCACCCAAAACATCCTAGCAACATCCAAACAATGACCCAGGTCATCATAGTAACCACCCAAACACCCCAGTAACCACAATACACTAGCAACCACCCAAAACATCCTAGCAACACCCTAGCAACCACTTAGAAACCACCCACAACACTCTAGCAACCACCCAAAACATCCTAGCAACATCCAAAAAATGACCCAGGTCATCATAGTAACCACCCAAACACCCCAGTAACCACAATACACTAGCAACCACCCAAAACATCCTAGCAACACCCTAGCAACCACTTAGAAACCACCCACAACACTCTAGCAACCACCCAAAACATCCTAGCAACATCCAAACAATGACCCAGGTCATCATAGTAACCACCCAAACACCCCAGTAACCACAATACACTAGCAACCACCCAAAACATCCTAGCAACACCCTAGCAACCACTTAGAAACCACCCACAACACTCTAGCAACCACCCAAACATCCTAGCAACATCCAAACAATGACCCAGGTCATCATAGTAACCACCCAAACACCCCAGTAACCACAATACACTAGCAACCACCCAAAACATCCTAGGCAAACACCCTAGCAAGGAACCAGATCATCATACTAGCCCCCCAGCACCCTAGTAAGCAATCACAATACTAACCACCCAAAACAGCTAAGCAACACCATAGCAACCACCCAAAAAATCCGCGAAACACCCTAGCATCAAGTTCATATGTAAAACAGTTGAAGCTGCTAAAAGCCTAATCAGCCGTTTGAAGAGAGGTCAGAGGTCAGCAGCTCTACAGTCATGTGGTTAAACAAGCACCTATGTCTGTATGACAATTAGTTTTACAAAGAAAACAGACGTTTATGGAAGAGCTGAGTAAGTGTGTGTGTGTGTGTGTGTGTTGTGTGGTGTGTGTGGTGTGTGTGTGTGTTACAGGTGGACGTTCTGACAAAGCATCTGTGTCTGTACAGATGAGTGACCCACAGCGGGATGGACACACCTTACACAGTAGGTGTGTGGTGTGTGTGTGTGTGTGTGTGTGTGTGGTAACCTTGTGTCTCTCAATGTCAAGTGCTTTCAGGTTGATGTTCACCTTCACTGGTCTGAGGTCAGTGTGATCAGTCTGTCTGTCTATCTGTATGCTTA